>CAAKHD010000921.1:72218-83131 GCA_901007705.1 Fistularia tabacaria | reverse complement strand
GGGGGGGGGAATGTGGGGGGGGGGGGGAAGAAGCGGCGGAGGCATTAAAGGGGGGGGTTTTTTTGGGGGGGGGTGGGGGGGGGGGTTGGGGGGGGGGGGGGGGGGGGGGGGGGGGGGGGGGGCGAACCCGCCCGCGACCCCCAGATCGACGGACGGCCGTGGCAGCGGCCGTCGCGGTCCCGGGGTAAACCGCTGAACGCTCTCCACACAACGAGTTCAACCCTCTTCTCATCTCATCAGTTCAGTGTTGATATTTCAGCGGTAAATTGTAGATCGGATCGGAGTGACAGATGAAAAAAAACACCTCCTTTTGTCGGCGGGGCCGAGTCATCAAACCCGACCCGGCTAATTCACGCTTTCAATTTCAGGAGGAAAATTCTCAGCTCATTTCTCAGCATTCACAAACTCAGGTCGCTGGAAGTCCTGTTTGGTTTGCACTTAATCTATTTAAATCGTGTTCGCACTGAAGTTCTGCTTTTCAAGTTTCTTCAAGGGTAAGAACAAATTTACTGCCTGAGCGGCCGAATGATTTCCGCCCAGCGGAGCTTTCCGGTATGTGTGAGATCACAAACACAAAGTCAAACATGTATGTATTAATGCCTCTACGGTCGCTATAAGCACCCACGCTAGCTCATTTAACCTGTCCGATCGAAGCCCGCTTGTCCTCCAGGTAAATAAAATATATTTTTCCGCACGATTAGAATCGAGCGGCATCGGCGTCTTCATCCGGGGGGAGCAGAGACGTTTACCCGGGATGATCAACTGAACCCCCGGAACGTCCGCATTCAAAGCGGCTGAATGCCAAACCCCGCTGGTCGCCCAGTGGATTTCCTTCTCCCTTCTCCTCAAATGTTTGCGAACGATCGTCTGAGACTCAACATGTTGCTTGTCAAATGTCAGCGGTTGCAGTGCCGGGGAAACGCTATGATAATAAGGATCTAACCGCCAGAACGGGACGATTTATCGACACGGAAGTTCTCGCATTTGCCGTATTCAGACGGATTTTCATGCGCAAAGCGACGCTCGTCATCTCAGTGACGCTTCCTGGTAGAACATCACTCCACCATTTCACGGTGAGGAAGAAATAGCAGCACGAAGACCCGCTCGCATCTTTGCTCCAGCGAGACGGACATGAACGCCGACGATCTGAGATTTATATTTAAAAACCCCGATGGCCGGCGTTTTGTTGAGCCACCTGTGTTTTCCGAGGGGTCGATGAACAAGCCGAGGACAAAAAAGAATGCAAAAGAGCAAAATGACGACATCTGTGAGTGTGGTTATGAAATGAAATGCAAAATGCAGTCATTGCGTGATGTTAGATTTGAAGCCCATGATGCCTGGATGAAGCTCTGCGTTGATCTGCATTGCAATGTCATCTAATATTGATAGATCATGTGATATTAGAGCGAAAAGCAGCCTCAGGGCGGCACCGTCCGGTGTCTCCCGGTGCCGGTCCAAAGCCCGGATAAACGCAGAGGATTGCGTCAGGAAGGGCGTCCGGCGTAAAACTTTTGCCAAAACCAAATATGCGAATCGAACCTAAGTACTATGAGATAGAGGAACATCAGCCAGAAGGAAAGGGAAGCTGGAGGAGACAGTGGAGAGAGCAGAGATGATGGATGGTTTGGAGAAAAGACAGGAGGCGGAGCTGGAGGTGGCAGAGATGAAGATGTGGAGGTTCTCTTTGGGAGTGACCAGGATGGAGCGGATCAGGAATGACATGGTAGATGTTTTGGAGAGAAGGTCAGAGATGGTTGGGTCATGGACAGAGGAGGGAGAGTGGAGATATTGGAATTGGAGGTCTAGATGAAGACCAGAGAGAAGATGTAAGGAGGTAGTGAGATGGGACATGAAGAGAGGAGGATCCAGAGAACAGGGTGAGATGGAGAAGGTGGGACCCCTGAAGGGAAAAGAAGAAGCGGAGCGACACAGTGGTCAACCCGTCTGCCTCGCAGCCAGAAGGTCCCGGGTTGGATTCCCTCGGGGGGCCCTCCTGCGTGGAGGCTCCACGTTCTCACCGTGTCTGCATGGGGTTCCTCGGGTTCTCCAGGTTCCTGCCACCGTCCAAACACATACGGGAGGTTCACTGGAGACCCTGCGTTGTCCAGATGCGTGGATGAGAGGGTGAATGGTGACATGCTGCCATACGTAGGCTGTGATTGACGGTTCTGATAAGCAGTGGAGATAATGAATGAATGAATGAATGTAACTTCATTCAATTCAAGAAAATAAATGCACTGCAGGAGCTGGAAATGACTAATTAAATGATACGTTGAAAAACCACTGCTCAGCACAGCCTGTTTACCACAATAAATCTAGTCATGTCTGTTTACAGGTGCTTTTGATGCACCGCACTTCAAAAATACACCAAACTAAATCGCGTTGAGTTGGCGCTTCAAACCATCCCCGGTGATTCGGCCTCGTCAGAGTCCTCGCACCACGCGGCGAGCATTAAACCCGGCTTTCGAACTCTAATTTTCCTTTACACAAAGTTTTATTTTGCAACTCCATTTTGGAAACTTTCTATTCATTTAACGGGCCTTTTTATTCAAAGCCAAGATGTGAGAATTCAGAGATACACTGAAGGTGGAGCATCAGGAGCAGCCGGGGGACTCTGTGTTATCCGCGGCGCTGGGATCAAACCGGCAGCCGCCCAGCGCTCCTGCTTCCAGTGTTGGCGACAACGTTGGAGGCGGAAGGGGGCGTTGGGGCGGTGGGGGGGTGGATCTTCCGTCGTATTTCCATTTGCGTCCATCTGTGCTTAACTTACACACCTTCAGCATCAGTCTGAAGTCATCAGCATCAGTCTGAGCGCCGAGCTCCTCCAAAGCCCCGGCTGAATTTGTACGCGGGCTACGGCTAATGAACTACGGCAGCGTTAAATTCCGAGTTGGCTGGCAGGACGCGGGTGCCGCGGCGCGCCGGCGTCAGGGCTGGAAGCTCGAAGGCCGCCGGTGTCGGACGGACCCAGCAAATCAAAAGAGCACGGCTGGACGAGGGCCGCGAGCGAAGAGCGTCTCGCAGGCGGTTTCCGGGTGTAAATGGCGTGTCGCGCTCCGTCCGCGGTTCGGTTCTACGCGCAAATCTTATCATACATCTCGAGTGAAATCAAACGTGACGGGCTCCTTGGAAGTCTGAGGAGATGAACTGACACTTAACTGTACGCATTCTGGGGCGTGACAGCCCGGCTCTGCTGGAAGTCCGGCCGGGCAACGGACAAACTGACATTTTGATGAATACTTTAAACGTGTGTTTGCGTCGATGGATAACCCCCGGCAGCTCCGAACGGCTGCACGCTCCCATGTCACAGGTGTGGAACTCATTTCTCTCCTGGGAGATTTAGAGCCGATGCATATTTCAGGGATTCCTAACTATATGTTGCCTCGTATTGCACCCTGTTATTAAAGCAGCGTGTGTCTGTTATTGTAATGGTGATAAGGAGGGCTGTTATTATCGTTAATCACATTCTATTTTCGGACCAGGAACGGCCCGCTTCTATGTTTCGCTGTCCGTCCTATCCAAGGCAATCGAACTCCACCGCGTTATTGAGCATGTAACCAAGATACTGAACATTATCAAACGGTGTTCATCAACCTGATCGAGATTGTTTTGACCAAATCATGTAAGGCAAGATCTTGGCCTTTGTAAAAAATCATGGTCAGATCAATGCAGAGATTATTTCTAAAAAAATGGAAATTATATACTGTATGTACACATTTATTTCATATATTAATCTATTTTAGAAATTATTTAAAAACTACATATTATGAATATATATATATGTCTGTAAGTGTACACATTTTTTATTTACTTATTTCTTTTGAGTGCCTCTGACGTACAGAATGTCAAAAGGTTTTGTGCAATGTTGAAAAATCTGTGATAAACCACAGATGATGACAGACGCAGGATTTATGACAACAATAACTGATGCTAATTGCTAAATTGAGCAATTAGATGGTTTTAAAACCAGTCTGCCAAAACAACGAGCGAGTGGAGCAGTGTATCTGCTGGAGCCGGCGCGCCCCCCAGGGGAGAGGCGGCGTCTGCAACGGCGTGAGGAATGATGGTGTGCTGCCACCGTGTGGACAAAACACCGCGTTACATGAGGATGGAAATTTTGTAGTTCCAGCGCTCTGTTCTGACGTCTGTTAAACTCTAGGTGGCAGCAGATGTCCAACCTACACAAAAAAAAAAAAATGTTTTTTAAAAATAAAAATAAAAAAATATATATATATATATGTCACCACTGCCCTCACCGGCTTATACAGTGTATGTGCACTTAAGCATTGTTTTGCATGTATGTATATATACATGCATATATGCATCATGTTAGTGATTTGCACAGAGTGCAAATGTTTAGCCGGTCTGTTAAAACAAATGCAACATTAATATATTTCATGACAGACATTCTCCCTGCTTGATCTTATTATCATTATTATTGATGTGAGAAAAGCAAGGATGTCATTTGGAACATTAAACTGAATATTATCCATTTATAGCTCACGCTGTCTTGCTGTCTTGCTGCATTAGGACACTTGAATGCAACGCCACCAGGGGTGATGCTAATAGTGACATCTGTGCTGCTGCTGTTTTGACAAGTCCAAATGTTTATGCTAATGCAAGAGAAAGGTCTGCTGGGCTCACATAGTGTAAGAGAAAACTGAGTTTCTGCACCGTCTGTCTTTGCGGTTTGACTCAATCGATACAAGGAGCATGAATACGATATTAACATATAAATAAGTAATGAAAATGGGGCAAAAATTCAAAAGGTGATAGAATTTGAGTTTTTATCTCCAAATTCCCTGCTACCTGCAAAAGAGAGTCAGTCGTTTCCACGCATTCACAGTCACACCTGTAATATTTTTAATTGTGCCGCTAAGGAGCGGGTCAAGCAGCAGTCAAGCACTCAAACGCCCAAGTGCTGGGCGACGGTGACAGCTGGTGTAAGCATTGCAGTCACATCTGAAAGTGGCACCTCGCGTCTGCAGCGGCGACACTAATCTTGCACCCGCAGTTAAAATGTATTTTGCAAAACATCTTAAAACAGTGAAATCTTTATGCGCCGTGTGCTTCGCGGCCGGACTCTGCACTCGCCCCCTCTGCTGTTACATAATGAATATGCATACGGCTCGGTCTGCGTCCGCACCTCTGTGCGTGCTAATGTGTGTCGCTGTATCTGAGCTTAGTCAGGCTGCTCCAGATCTGCGTCTACATAGATTAATATCTGTGCTCCACAAAGGAGCCCTGTGTGCCGCGCAGAATAGACTCTAAGGACAATGATTCCGCTGTCTGACAACACCATCTCCTGCTGAAGCAAACTGATACGCAACCCTTGGTCCTGAGATGAGAGAAAACTCGGGTTTTCTGCTCCATCGGGGGTCATTGAATGTTGAAGTCGCCCCCCTTCTGTTTCCTGGTGCCTTTCACCAAAGCTTCTGGAGCAAACCCGTGATTCAATCGGAGAAAAGCGTCGGTAAGTCGCTGCTCTGGGTTTAAAGGCTCGGACGCCGTCTGAAATTGATGATTATTTTATTTTTTTTCTTCCATGAAGACCTCATGTTACGACTTTTTCATCACACGAGTGGTTGAGCCTTCCAGTCGAAAACGCACATTATGGAGCGAAAGGTCAAAGACAATGAGCAGGAGGGGGAGACGTAACGGCGCTTGATTCGGCGCTTCTGGGTTACTGATCTGCTTTCCCTTCACCAGCAACCTCTGTCTGATCTGCTGAGGCTCCACGCACACACACACACACACACACACACACACACACACACACAATCACACAATCACACACTGCAACACACTGTGCAAAACAGGATGCAAGCATCAGGCAGTGGGAGGCTGATAGTGATAGATAGATAGATGATAGGTAGATAGATAGAAAGACAGACAGACGGACAGAAGGATGATAAATCGACAGATGGATGGATGGATGGATAGATAGACAGACAGACAGACAGAAGGATGATGGATAGATAAATAGACGGATGGACAGGCAGACAGACGGATGGACGGACTGAAGAATGATGGATGGATAGATAGATAGATAGATAGATAGATAGATAGATAGATAGATAGATAGATAGATAGATAGATAGATAGATAGATAGATAGATAGATAGATAGATAGATAGATAGATAAGTTAATAACAATTGCATACAAAGTATTGGCATATACAGAAAATAAAAAAATTTAAACTGGTGAAATAAAGCAAAATGACAGGAATGAGTACACGGATGGATGGATGGATGGATGGATGGATGGATGGATGGATGGATGGATGGATGGATGGATGGATGGATGGATGGATGGATGGATGGATGGATGGATAAAATGAAGTCTATTGAGAGCAGAGCTGGCTGTTGAACAGCTGGAATGAAGGACCTGTGAAAACTCCGTCATATCCGTGGGGTGAAGGATCGAGAGAGAGAGAGAGAGAGAGAGAGAGAGAGAGAGAGAGAGAGAGAGAGAGAGAGAGAGAGAGGGAGATGGAGATGGACAAGCATAAGCAAGCAAGTGTGTAGGTGTGAGTGCAAAGTAAACAAGGCAATGGCTGTGATGGGTGAGAGGGTGAGTGGAGGCAGATTACGTGAAAGCTGAATGCGCGCCGAAGAGAAGGTGTCATCGACTGTGGGCACATTATTATTTTTCTATCTCTCCCTCTGTTCATCGGGTTGTCGGACACAGCAGTCAGTCATGCGGTTCAAGCTGTTCTTCCCACGGGGGTTTTACGAGTGTACGTCAACTAAGTGACCGTGCACGAGAGAGAGATGCAACCCCGCCGAGCCCCGCGGTGAATCCCAATGAGATGACCCCTGACGGCCCTTCCTGACGAACCTATCGGAAATGAGCTCCGATCTGACGGACATGTATGAGCTGTACGCTCGTACGTATCCCAACCAGCCCTGATTTTCTTCTCGTCCGCACGCGGCAATGGACATTTTCCTGAAAAATTTAAAAGTTAGTTAGCGGCGACATTACCGAGATGAAAAAAAACCCAACACAGAACGGCCACGTCAGCTGTTTTCACAACTTCGACACAGTGAATAATAAAACACAGCAGACTGAATTTGGAGGGTATTTATATGTATGAGTCATCTGATGAGTCACGCTTCTCCTATCTATGATATTTGGAAAGCCATTCAAATCGCCCAGCCTCCCCCCCCCACGCTCCCCTAAACCCATCCATCTTAGTTTCCCTGCTCTCGGTGAGTTCTCCACCCCTGTAGCTTTTTTCCAATTTTCTTCTCAGGAGATTGGTGGTTAAAGAAGGAAGGGTGGAAAGGAGTGTAACATTTCGAGGCCACGCTCCCCGCGGTGAAGTGTTTGGGAGGAAATTGCCGCAGAAGGATGGGTGGCGGAAAATGTGCATGATTTGACCGTAAAACGTTTTCAACCAACCCACAAAATGATTTGGGTTTATTAAATTTTGGACCATCTCATCTTTCTGCTGGCCAACAGCGCAAATCAAAGCAAACGGCTCTCTCAGGGTGCCAAAGACCGCGGCACATCCCTGCTGTGCAAGCAAACAAGATTCTCCTCCATTGCATCATGGTTCCCTCAGGTGCCATTCATGGGACATCATCAGTAAAAGTACTTTACATAAGGAGAGCGTTTCCTCGGCCGTAAATTTTCACCGAAGCGCCGCAACTTCTTCCAAAAGTACAATGTGCTCAAAGATCTCATCTCGGCATTTATATTTCATATCCTTCGCCTTTCTCCTGCGCCGAGATATTGAATGTCTTGCAAAAGGCGTAATAAATCGGCGCGCCAGATTTATCGCACATCGCGGGGCGTTGGCGAGCGAGCCGTCAGTTAAGCAAATTGTAAATGGTTATTTTTCTGCAGTGGCCTGATCCGCGGTTAATTTCGGCGGTTGGGCACCGATGGCGGTCAGATGGTATTATGCATCATTTCCCTCATCAGAACAGCAATACGCTGCGTCTGAGCGACCGCCGATGGCCGTTTGATCCATCGCCTTTGCCGACGGGCTCAGAGATGCACGTGAGAAGCAGCTGAACCGCGGGGGCTTTTTGTTCGCTCCACCGAAGAACCCGGTTTAAAAGGTCAAACGGAGAAGGTGGGAAAGATCTATGACGTCATGTTGGGGGAAAAAATGCGGCTGATGTGAATCAGGCCCGGAGGGAGCCGCCGCAGCAACAGCCTTCGCTCGTGGCCGCTGGGAACCTCGGCGCACTCGGATCGGCACGTGCATTTCAGCCTTGTGTTCCTTTGGTGTTTGTCCAGTGTTGCCTTCTCGCAGGACGTGATACAACCGAGTATCACAGCGAGTGCTGTCTGGAGGAGGTGGGAAGGTCTCTTGCTCTTCGGCGACCTCACGGTTCACCAGCAGAGGCCGGGACGTCCCTCGCCCCGGAGCTGCGGGACATTCTGTCCTGCCCTGTGCAATAACATATTCCCTTTCATGGAAATGTCTGGAACAACCGCACAACTTCTGTGGAGTAATGGTTCAACAAGCCTCGATCAATAATCTAATTCAGTCTCTGTTGGAGGATGCTCTGCATTGTAAAATCCAAATGCTGGTCGGTTTTTGGTCCTTCGGTAGATGTTAGTGATTTTATAGAAGGCATATCCATCTTGTTGCATTTTTTAAATGTACTCGGTTGAATTGTTGCAATCCAAACGATTTTTCATGTCCTAATTTTTGGTCACTCATTTTTGGAGTTCCACGATCAATTTGAGATGTTCTTTTGGACACATAGACTAAGAAATCCTGTCACTGATTTTACATTGTTGTTCTGATCCAAAGCCCGTCCAGATCCGGGACGGGGTAAAAATACTCGACGCAGGAATTTCTGATATCAACCTGAAAACGTGCCACTTGCAGAAATGGGCACAACTTGAGCTGGTTTCAGGATGTTTCTTCATGTTCCAACTTCAAGCCCCACAGTGGTGTTTTATAAATAGCCTTCACCAGGGATGATGTCATGTGGGCTGGAGCTGCCACTGGAGTCACCAAGGTCACGCTCTCTTTATTTTCTCAGCGATTGCACGGATTGTTTCATGACCTGATTGCAGAATTCTATATATACGTATTAAAAATAAGTAATCATACAGGATGGGTTGTCGTTAAAAGTAGGATTGCATCCAAAGAGATAAACAAGGGAATAAAATGTGCAAGCACCGACAGGGGGGACAGGGCCATCACATGGAATTCTTATCATCGTGCTGGAATACGAAAAACACCCACCAATTCCTCAATGAGGAAAATGTGTAAAAATCTCCAGGAGAAACATTTGGTTGTTTTCCCGCCTTGAAGCAGGGCAGCAGGTGGCATCTCAGGGGTTAATATGCCCACAGCTTGTTGTTGTTTACACATTGGTTGTTTGCTAATTACATGGTAAACACCGCTCAGTTGCTAATAGATCACGAATCCATTTCTACAAGCCTGTTAGTTTTGGTTTTGTTGTTGTTATTTTAAGACAAAACGAAGAATAGAACACACATTTACGAGCAGATGCGTGCTCGATAAGGAATCCTTATATTAAAAAAAAAAACAACGACGTTTTTTTAACTGCGAAACATCTCTAAAAATGACTTGTTCAGCTCCCGTGAGCTTGAATTTTAAATTTTATTTAAAATAAAAAAAAAAGTTTTTTTTTTAATTTAAAAAAAGGATGTCATCATGTGACCAGCGCACTATTTAACGTGGGGGGGATTCCATCATTCTCGGCCGCGCGGATTGATTCGAGTGTGTGAAAAGGCGCCGCTTGTCAGTCAGACTTTGAACGGCGCTCTGGCGCTCAGCACCGCCGACGAGCCGGAGACCCAGATGGGGATGAGCGGCCGCTGAGAGAGAGAGAGAGAGAGAGACAGAAAAAGAGAGGAAAGGAGAGAGAGGCGGGGACGAACGGACGGACGGACGGACGGACGGAGGGAGGGAGGGACACCCGACGGCGGCACCGCAGGCAGCGAACGGAGGCGACGCGTTTGCTCCGCCGCTTCGCCGTTAGCGGCTCCCGGGAGTTGCGATGGTCAACGCGGGGGATATTATGCTAGCTTTGCTTCTCGTGGCTCGGGCAGGTAAGAACACACACACTCTCTCTCACACACACAAACACACACACACACACACATATACACACACACACACACACACACATCTGTTCGTTTCATTTCCCAGTTCGTGTGATATCGACAGTTGTTTCCCGGGTCTCCTCCTCCTCCTCCTCTTCCTCCTCCTCCTCTTCAGGTGCATCACCTCTGGCTCTGCGACTGGCGCTAATTAGCTCTTCCTCATCCTCTTGTGTTTTTGTTTTTGTGTGAAAAGCGAAGGCTCTCACGATTCGTTGGCTCTCCGCCCCGTTTCTCTCTGTCTTTTTATTTTATTTTTTTTATTTATTCATCTTCTCTCGTACCCCCGGAACGCTGACTTGGCGTAATTGCACAATAAATAAATCATGTAGCAAATCAATGTTTTTTTTTTCTGCTAAAGATTGTATCAGAGAGGGCGTGTGCAACGGCGGAATGGGACTCCTTATTACTATAATTACTATTAATAATAACAATAATAATAATATCGTTTTGATTGTGCTAATTCCCCCCCTTGCCGGTATGCTGTTGTTGTTGCTGTGGGATGGGACGTGTTGTTGACAAGGAGTGATGTCGGGCTCCCCTCAGCACAGCAGCGCAGGCTCACCTCCAGGTCGTGCAAGCGCCTGCACGATTGAGTCACTGTCGGTCAGTTAATGGTGCAAAAAATATTAAAAAAAACAAAAACAAAAACAACAACAACAAAAAAAATGCAACAATGCACGCTCTGTGGTGCACCGGTGGTGCGTTCAATGGCGCTCAGGATGTGTGTGTGTGTGTGTGTGTGTGTGTGTGTGTGTGTGTGTGTGTGTGTGTGTGTGTGTGTGTGTGTGTGGGTGGAGGGGGTGCACAGTGG
>CAAKHD010000921.1:41680-52380 GCA_901007705.1 Fistularia tabacaria | reverse complement strand
TTTAAAAATTTAAATTTTTCTGGGTGGGGTTTTAATTTTACCCCCCATCCCCCTCTCTTTTTCCCCCCCCCCCCCCCCCTCTCTGGTTCAGGTTCATTTTTAAGCAAGTCCATTCCTTTCACAGAAGTTTCTGGGTTCTTCTTTTTTTCACAAGGTCATAGAAAAGTGGTTGTTTGAGAAGCAGAGTTTTTTTTTTTTTTTTGTCTCCCTTTCCCTGCTGGCAGCAGTTGAAAGTTGTCTCAGACAGACCTGTGAAAATGACGGTTGCTTGAAATGATAATAATCATTGCATTGAGCCTCTGATCCATCCGGAATTTCTTCGGGTTTTGGGAAGCAGATGTCTGTTATTGGCTTATTAACTTCGAAAATGAAACTCTAAACCACATGTGTCAAACCCAAGGCCCGCGGGCCAAAGGTGGCCCCACCGCATCATTTTATTTGGCCCACGGGAATGTTTTAAAATTATATTATGATAGTTTATATTGTAGATTTATGTTGCAACAGCAACTAGTAAACAAATATATATATATTTTTTTTTTACATCTATGCAAATGCATATGTGACATTTTGGATTTCAATGAGTAATAAAGTCAGGGTTATTTGACATTAAGGAGCAGCTACATTTATTTGACATTACTTTTGGTTGGATTTAGTGACATTTATACTGTTAGCGTTACATGTAGCACCTCTGCTCTAAACTGAGGCCAATGCAGAGTTGATGCCTGAACATTGACTGAAAAGCATTCTTTGCACCAAGAAACGCAAACTTTGGTTTTACTCTTGTTCGGTTTGCTGACTTGACTTTGCGATTTCGAGAGCTAATTAGCACTGAAATATTTCCAAGACTTCAGGTAGGTCGGACGAGTGTCATTGACGTTAAATGTAAGAATGGCTTGAAACTGTTTCGGACCTTCAAGTTCTGTCAAGGGGCAAAAAAAAAAAAAAAAAAATCAGCCTTTCAGTTTGAATTAAATATTGATACGACATTGGCCATTAATATTCGTGGCATTTTCTGATCCGTGCAAAACTGTCAAAAGCTGATCCCATCGACTGCCCTGATCACTTCGTGTCCTTGCAGATAATCCTCTGCAGTGTCTTGCTGTGAGTCCCTTGTGGTTCTTGCAGACAGCGAGTCTGTTGTGGTTTGTATAATATGTGAATTGAGACGTGGATGAATGAAGCTCCACTGAACATCTGGGTTTTCTAACCGTGCTCATCGGCTATTAGCGACAGAATGGAAAGCCGACGATGGCTCACAGAGCTTTCACAAACCCTTGTCTCAACCTGAATTCCTTAATTTTGAATGCTGTGCGAATCCCCCCACTCTGCCGCCTCTCGCAGTAATTAACATTCACTTGTTGTCAAATAGCTCACAGTTTGACCAGCATTTTTAAGTTGGCTTTCACAGTATAGTGACAGTAATGACTAGTTTCTGCGGTAGGATTTTCTCCTGCACATTTCAATGCACTCCCTCCCACTCCCAGTCTTTCTCTAGTTTGACGTGTCCATATACATTTCATGTCAAATGTCAGTGTTTATAATGCATGTGTTTATCAGCATAAACTCTCACCAACCACTGTTCTTGTGTTGTTATAGCGCCACAGCAGAGAGGGATATAAGATGCGTGTCTCATACTCCCGTGTTTTGTGCTGTAATGACGTCAATGTTCTGACCGTGTTCTCTATGTTAATTTTTTTTCAAGGTACTATTTTGTAATTGCATGTCCTTAAATGTTTTCTCATAATGCACCCCGAAAAAAAATGTGAAGAAATAATAGCCGCTAGATGCAAAGTGTTCCAAGCGGAAACATTAGTTACTCGGCAAAGCCCAGCCTGTGTTACGACATAACGACACATTTGAAGTATATTAGGGTGTTTGGTTGTACGCTCACTGTTCTAAGTGGTAATGGCTACAGTGACGGATCCCAACATGTCTGATGGAAAGGTCAACCTCCTAGATTTGTATTTTAGATCGTTTGAATCGCTCCAAAATGCGACTGTCCTTCTGGCCATTTTAACGTAATTGTTTGCGTGTGCGCGTTTTTAAGCCGGCCGAATCGATAATGAGCGTAATCCCACGCGGCAAGTGAAGCGAGTCACGACGTGGGTTGGGGCTTTACTACAACATTTAACAGCAAAGGCTGCAGTACCCGAGGTGTTGTTCTAAGATAACTACAGACGGTGGCGGAAAGAGGCCAGGCTCTGCATAAATTCTCTTTTCGTGTGTATGGTGTCCTAGCTCTCGATAGCTTATCTGTTACTTTCAACTTAACAGTGGAAAAGTCAGTATATTCCTAGGGGGGACTTCAATCTAAGATATAACCCCAAGCTAGAAAGGATTGGTTTTTGTCAACATAAGACTGTTTAAGACCCTCCAACTGCAACAACTGATTACTGTCGCTCAAGGACATCAATGTACATCATTTTCATTCATGAAATAACCTCCTCCTGCCTCCATCAATATGGGCACGTGCAGGAACATGTGACGGTGCAACGTTGTACAAGGTCTCATAGTTGTAATTTGATTATCAATACTTCTGTTAAATACAATTACACCGCACTGACACTGGCATCACAGAAATGTTCCCAGACCATTCCTCACCTGCAACTGAAGTCAAATAAATGTGACAAGATGTCGTACGTTTTGCTGCACAGTGCTGCGGCATGCATTAAGAAGGGTTTTTTTTAAAAGTTCGAAACTGTGTTATTCATCCATATTGCTATAAATTTCATGGCAATGCTAGGATTGCAAAAGCAGGGCGTGAAGACCGACGGAGGCATGAATTATTCACACTTCAAGCTGTCTCCCGTAGATATAATCAGCCCATATCCAAATATGACATTGCCCATAGTAGCAGTAAATGTTACGTCACAAACGCAGTGCAAATCCACAATGAACCCACTGGCTTCAAACATCCGATGTGTTTTTCAGGTCGGCCGCAGAAAAATGGCTCCAGAACAATATCCAGATCATTTTGTTGTGTTTTGTGATTTTTGTCGGGATATTTTCATGTTGTGAATGTTGTTATTTTGATGTGATAATACGAATAAAAAAATTAATAAACAAGAACCACGAGGGGCAATTCGGGGGGGAAAGGGGTGGCAAATCCAACATCTATAAATATATAAATATAAATATAGGTACAGAGAATGAGGCTAACACAAGAATCAAATAAAAATAACGAGACCACGTTGCTGCCTGTCGTTCAGTCGCTGTTTTTCAGGCTGAACGCAAAGCCTGGCTGCAGAAAGCCTGGAATTGCTGCCGAGGTTTGGGGATGGATGGGCATTAATTCAACCATTAGTTGCCAGCTGGTCTTAGGGGGTCCAAGCATTTCCCACGTCCATGATTGCCAATACCTTAAAGGCTGACATTTTGAAACCTAATTAATCACGATGTCTTTTTTTCTTATTTATCCCTCTCTTCTCTGTGGAGCTACATAGTTGGAAAAAATGGAATTGAAAGCTCCTCGGCTATTGAGCCATAACTCTTCAGTTTTATAGGATTGGAGCTGTTAAAAATTGACCGTCATGATAAACTACAGGGAGAGCCTTATTTCACTAGCTAATGGTTGATTTCTCTGCGAGGCTCTCTCAAGTCTGGTGTCCGGAGCCGTCCAACGGAGGAAATATAACCCGGGTTCGGGCGTGTTGTTCCTGCTTTTTATTTTTAAGATTTATTAGCCTTTGGTTAGGTTTGCCAATTAGCGCTGGTTGCACCTCATGCTCTTGGGGATGACTCTCGTTCCCCCGATGTCCAAGTTCTTGTCCCACTTTTTGTACTTTTCACACTTTTAATCATGTTTCATGCACTTTTACAACTTCAGGCTTGCATGAGGTTATTATTCTTGAGACCACACCAGTAAACTATACTCAGCCATCAGACCCCTTTGAGTGGTTAAGGTAAATCGCATTTTTGTGAAATGTCTTTCTCGGTTATCTCCTCAGGGAGCCGCGGGAAATAAGACTAACCCACATCCCCGTTTGGGCTTCCCGCTAACAACCGAAGGCCGTATTAGTTGTTACCGGCGTAACAAGCTCATGCTCACCTCCAGCTTAATATTTTTGTTTTCTCCGATTGTCACTGTGACCTTGAACTATTCTCAGCTGAGAAAATACAGCCCTTGTCTGAGGCGCCGGAGCTGGCAATGAGCAACAAAAACTAGAAAGAGAAGCTACAAACCGTGCTTTCTTGTTTTCTCGGTGTGCTCACCGACGTTAATGGCTGCATTTCTTCTGTTTCTATTGAAACATTATAGAAAGTTCTGCGCTGCACTTTGGAGATACAGTCAGTGGCTGTGATGCATTTCACAAGTTGTCTGAAAATTTCAAATTCTGGTATTTTGAATCTCCCCTCCCGGCCCTGTCTGGGCGATGCTGTGTCTCCTTCAAGCTCAGGTCCTCCACCGGAGGCCTCGGAGCTCCGGGGTTCTGCGTAGGATCCTCGCTGTTGCCGGGATCGTGCTCCTCTGGACAGAGATCTCAGACGTTCTTCCCGGAGCCGTTCTCCAAACTTGGGGGTTCTTACACGAATGACCCATCACTACTATATATATATATATATATTATATCTATGCATAAGCCTAACATTATAGGATTGCTATGCACACTAAGTGGTCCACTTGTTCCCACCCTCCACCCGTGCTCATTTCAATTTGTGTGGGTCATTGAGTCCCAGGCATATTTTCGTTTTTAAAATAGATTGGTCACCTGGGACACCGAATCAGATTAGATTCCTTGGGCACGTAGACTTTCTTACTTGTAATCTGTTTCATGTAATTTGGCCTCCTCATTTGCAAGAGTCTCTGCCCTTTAACTAGGCGTGGGCTACAGAATCTTGTTAGCCTCTGTAATATATGAAAAGCGGGTTGTTGGTGGGTGCAATTACCTCATGTTTTTCATAACTATATGCAAAGAGGAGCCACAGCTCCGTCCTAGATGTTGGAGAACCAATTAGTGTTTGGGCATCGAAATAATTTAATTTGGAAAATTCCCAGACTAGGCAGGTGTGTGTTATTGTTGTATTTTATAGAACAAGGAGAAAAACACTTAGTGAGAGACTGATGGGTAAGGGGGAAGATTTGATGCGTATTCCCTGTGGGACCCTCATTCATCTGAGAGTCAGCTTGCCTGCAGGGTACGAGTACAGATTTATTGGTTTTCATATAGGAAAAGCAGTGTTGCAAGATACTTAGAGGTTTTACAATCCCCGTACTTGCTTTTCCTCCCCGACCTCATGACAGTAATGAAATTCACTCACCTGATCTGGATGGATGAAAGTTTGTGATGTCTTAACACTGGATTGTTTGAGAGAGAACAGTTTCTCATTGTTCGGGCGTTTGCGGGTTGCATTGCCAGTTATTGCACCATGTTCTTCTGGGCGTTATAAGTCCGTGTCCATTTAAATATCTCTTTGATGGTTACTACCTGGGGGGGTGTCTTAGCAGAAACGGCAATAGAATCGAATGTCTTTTAAGAAATAAAACAAAAACAGCCCAACGACTTTTGCTGCTTTAAACACGAAGATGCAAACTTTGGATATTCTTAATACCGTCAACCACTTAACCTTTTCACACCGTTCACATAAGCACATCCTTTCCCGCTACATCACCGACGTACACCCGGAGCGCCACAGCAATCGATTCTCTACTAGTTATTGGCCTCAGTGGTAGTTTTATTCGACTTAACCGGCGGGCCAACACTGTTTCTGTTGTCTGCCTACGTGCACGGGGTTAAAAGTGCCTCTGACTGAGTTTAGAGTAGAGTGTGCAGAAATACTTGACTTGAATACACATTAATATTATGTCTCAGCACTGGCGATTGGGTTGCCTGGTTATTAGACTTATAAAATGCCAGTGATTCTGCTGTCTCCGGTCCAATTAGACAAACAAACAAACAAGATCTCCATGAATCCATGACGCGTGGACACCGTTGTGTTAATAAATTCGCAGGGAATCAAAATGAGGGGGTTTTTGATCGTTTCATGTCATGTTTCCGTAAACATCAAACGGCAGATTTTCCTTCGGCATGATTTTTGCAATTCATCCTCAGTAAAGTGAACGCTCCTAGGTTTAAAATAATGTAAGAGAGAAGCTCCATTAAGCATCATTGCTCTACCTATAATTTGTGCCTGGCACTGCAACTGGGACTAAATCATTTTGGATAAAGTCACTTAAATTGACAGAACAATTGTGACTTGATCAACTGTATGCAAGTGTGAATGCACTGTTTTCTCTCCTTTGTCGACTCCAGATTTAATTATCTCAGACTGCGTGTCCAAAAATCAGCTGAATTATTCATTAATTGTGATGAAGAGGACTTCCGTGTTCGCGAAACGCGATCCGATGCCGAGGTACCCTTTGATTGTGGTATTAAACTCTTCAAAACCCCAGTGTCATCAGTATTGCTTTACTTCAGAAAAATATAGAAAATGTTTTGGTCCTATTTTAATGGTGTTCTAATGTGTACTTGTGTAGGGGTGTTGTGGGTTGGGCAGGGCGACTACACTCCTACGTTAATATTTAGAAAGTAAATGCACTATGCAATACAGCCTGAAGCCTTTCGTTGTATTATCATTAGTCATTTTCATTAATTTTCAAACCAGCTACTCTTCCCTCAATTTTTAATGCTACCTTTTAATTTCCACAATTGAGGTAGTGCTCCTTTTTATGAAAATAATTAAAATCATTCGTGAAAAATATCATGACTTTCTTATTTAAGCTGCAGGCGTTAAAGAAATAACTCCGCATTTTCACTCCAGCTTCTCCCCTTTTGTCATTCATACTTTACACCCAAGGTTCTTTTCTTCCCTTGATCGCTTCGTCAGCGGTGCCGCTGATTGTTGCCACACAGACAGGTCATTTATGTACACATTGGCCGATACTTTTACTCTAAAAGACATTCGGCTTTCGAGCGCACCGTGGAAGGGTTTCCGCAGAAAACAAGCATTTCTTTATCCCCACCGATCTTTTGAAACGCCAAGATAGTGTCGAATAGTGGGAAAATCCCTTTTTCGTCCAGCGAGAAATGAAACGACTGGAGTGTTGACTTCTGCCGTTTGTAGAGGCAGAACATAACGCAATGCCCGCAGCATACCAGCTGCTGAATGACACTGGATGATTGCAGTGCCAGCGAGATGTTATTTCTCTTGAAGAGAGCAACGGTTGGCCACTGTTGAAAATGAATGCTCATTTTTTGGGAGGGGGGTTACAGGTTAACTTGCAAGGAGGCCAACGACCCTCTTTTCTGCTGCGAGTCAACAGCAAGTCAGAAGCCTCGTGGGTTTTAGTGGAATAGTACGACAACAGACAAAAAGGAGAAAATGCAGCTTCAACATAGACGGGGAAAAAAAAAACACTGATAACTCGGTGAAGTCGGTGATTGTCAGAGTTGTTTTTCAATTCCACACAATATGGAATGCAACATTTTATTTTACACCGGCGAGATAGCATGATTTTATACTCCCACTCAGCATTAGTAATGTGTCCCACACAAACCTGCTCTTTGTACCACATTTGGTTTGTTCTGATCTGGTCACCTCTGTGCCGGCACGAAAAAGAAACCTGAAGACTCCCACACGATGTCCGTCATTTGATCCCACTTCTTCGGCGTTCGCCGGGATCTTTTTCTTTCTTTTCAAGTAGAAAATCTTGGGTGCTGCGGCAGAAGCTCGTCTATTAGGTTTCGTGTAAAGTCACAAGAAACTTACTGTCACTGTTCCATGCGTTTGACGTGAGCGCGGGCATCTTCTGCCATGGAAATTCCTTGTAGTAAATATGCACGGAAACTGGGTCACTGAGGTAACAGTACAAGGTATGAGCTCTGCCTCGGGAAACCACGCGGAGCTCATAAAGTATGAAAGGAAAAGGACAGAATATCTGCAGTCTGCATTTCCAGCCCGGAAAGGGGTCCGTGACAAACCGACCCCTTTGGTCCTCTTAAAATATAAAAGCCAATAACTGCAGCAGTAATTGCAGTGACTTACTGTGTTCGTCCATAATTAAAGGTCAGCCTGACTTTGACATTTTTGATATTCACTGATTTCCCGGTAAATACGGTGGTGCGGAATTTATGGTTCACCTAGAAATGGACACGTGCTGTGAAAAAGCCTTTCACGAATTTCGCTCCAACACCATCGATTTGGCATTGTTTATATTGCTTATGCAAGTCATAAAACATGATGATCACTTGCGTCTTTTTTTATTTCATTGAGGATTACATACTTTAATCGCTTGTTTTTGGTCTCACTGTTGAAAGTCACACTGAGCAAATATACTTTGCCTCTGTTGTTTTTCCCAAACAAAAGGAAGTATTTCACTGTTTAATAAATGACTTTGTCGCTGCGTACTTGCATTTATTTTGTGTTTGCTTTGCCGTTTCAGTGTCACTGGACGTGCAGATCACACCCAGTCATGGTGAAATTAGTCTCGGAGAGTCTAAATTCTTCATGTGTGAAGGTAAGTTTATCAAGCCATCACCACACGGAAAGAGGACACTTTTGCACTCTCTGCTGTCAAACTGAAATTTTTATTCCGGTTCATGATTGCAGTTCTTTACACGCTGTCAACGTCAACACCGGGTGATGTCCTTTTATGTATTTCTGGGGTTTCCATGCAGCTACAGAAAACACTGGCTCTTCCATTATCTGTCCGTGAGATAACGAGACTAATAGGGGAGCAGTGAGGGAACAGGCGGCGAGTAAAGAAGGACACCTGCACTGTGTGCTCACCTCGTTGCATAATGATACATGTAATACATAATACATGCAGCTTTCACTCAGCTTTCCAAGAGTGCTCAATGCAAAACCACGTTTTGACAGATAGCTGATAACTTTCAGATGGACGGCTTTATTGATAGATCATAACTTTTCTTGGCGGAGGTGTAATCAGAGGTAATGAGGGAGAACTATTCACTTTGCCGTGTTCAGCGCATTTTGGTTTTAGACTGCCATCGCAACATTTTATTTTCAGTTTTCCTCTTCTGAAAAGCAGCTTTATTTTTTTTTTTTGTGCTAAAAGCAAATTTTTTTCAAGCCCCAGTACCAATCCGCAAATGGATGCTGAGAGCCACTGGCGTAAGCCATATTAGCACGTACCGTACAATCTATCTGTTGCTACTAACTAGCTTGATTGTTTTGGTTAGGTACCTCATGCATTATTGTTGTTGTTTTTTTGGTCTTTATCGTGCCGTCAGTCGTAGGCGGGGCCAAACACATAGACTGGTTCGGACCAACCGGGGACAAGATAGAATCCAACAGGCCCGATGTAACGGTGACCCGTAACGATGAATCCTCATCCACCCTCACGTTGTATAAAGCCGGAAGTGAAAACGCCGGGACGTACAAGTGTGTCGCCATCAACGGAGACAAGCAAGGGGAGGCAACAGTTAAAGTGAAAATATTCCGTAAGTTGTTGGCTTTTTTTTTTTCTAACCCTTTGCAGTCTCACAATGGAGTTGTACGAGTTTGACAGCAAAAAAGATGGTCTTATTGAACTCATACTACGTTGTATTTTATTGACTGCTCAAGGGCAACACATTACTCTTTTTCTTTTGAAGTGAAGATGGATTTTTCATTAGTTCTATGAATGGTCGGAAGACCATTAAAAGGCTGCCTAATGATCCTGTCTGTGTTGCAGTTCTTCTGAGTAATGGTGTTTGTTTTCCATGAATGCTGAGCATCAGCAAATGTCCATCATTCAAGAAATCTTTTGATTTGTACAATAACAACTTTTCACTTATTTCAGGACTGTTTTTAGTTTTCACCATCAGCAGCGGCTGGCCAACACACACTGCGTCAGATGTACACAGGGTTCAGATATTGTAATAAGGTCTCTCTTTGTCCCTTTTTAAAAGAATATTAGAAACGGGATTGAAACTTGCACAGTAAACGTAAGCAGCACATTGATGGTGCCCTCATCTATTTTGTGTGTTCCAAATTCCATCAAAACATTGGCATGGTGTTACAAGTCCAAAGAACTGGTCTGCTTTGATCATGTACGATTTCCAGTAGGTGATAACATTGGTGGTAAGTGTGTTGTGGACCAGTGGTCGTGCCTCTTTGGCATTTATTAACGGACCTTTTCAATTGACAACACCAATATCAACGTTTTGTGCATGATAGAGTGCACGGTTGTGTGTCTTTAAGTTCAAATGCAGACTGATCCGAGGGGATCCCCACTTCTCGCCTGATGGCAGCTCGAAAAGCTGGGGGGAAAAAAACAATCTCATTTTCTTATTGACCCAAAAATCCCACCCCCTCTCTTGTTGAAGACCTCTGGGCGAGGAGACCGACCACCAAGCACAGTAGCACCGCATTCGACACAACAACCCCGAGTGTTATTTTAAGCTGGACGTACGTTGTAGATCACAGAATCGGAAAAATGTAAACCATCTGCATGCTGCTACCACATTCCGTCAGAACTCCAGTAAACATGTCTGCTCTCAGCCAAAGCCTCAGTTGTATTTCTTTGAAAATAAATAAGCAGTTTGTCAGAAGCCATCTATGGCTTGTAGGAATTCCTCCGGAAATGCTATAAGGCGCGGGGTGTGTTCTTGCTCCTCAGAAGGTATTGGCACGTCTCTAGATCAAACCGGTGCTGCGAGAGACTGCTGGTAATGTATGGATCTGAATTCAGAATGAATGGAAGGGGGGAGCTGATGAGTCTCAGTACTGAAATGAAACCTTTGTATTGACATTGTCCT
>CAAKHD010000921.1:8697-32430 GCA_901007705.1 Fistularia tabacaria | reverse complement strand
TATAAAATATCTCTCGGAGGCGTAAACGGTGTGTGTGTGTGTGTGTGTGTGTGTGTGTGTGTGTGTGTGTGTGTGTGTGTGTGTGTGTGTGTGTGTGTGTGTGTCCTATGTGACTTATCGCACTCGTGACGCCCCGCTGTGGTTTGAACGCAGGTTTTCTTTTAATTTGGACCGTAAATGTTAAATGCTATTTGTGTCGATTCTCAACATTCAGCAAACGAAGATAGTTCGGTGAATCGCCACTTATTTTGCGTCAGGGAATTAGCCGGCGTGGGAGCAGTGACTTTCTAATCCCACACCGAAGGCAGTTCTGCTTCACTGCAAGCACAGTGCATAGGTCACTGGAGGCTTGGAGATTTATGAGGGAGGAGACCTGCATTAAACATATAATGCAAGGTAAAATTAAGTGTATAAAAGGCGTTCTTTTACAATCTGGTGTCACTTCAGCACCTCGCCATCTGTGCAACTAAACTGGCTGTCTCCAAGATGTATGCTTGCTTTGGAGTTTAATTAGAGCTGTGCATATTTTTCTTTTTGAAGGTTTTTTTTTTTTAATTTATTTTTTTTATCCTTTTAAAAAATCCCAGCTTTGGGCTTTCGAATTTATGTACGACCTTTAGTTTGTACTGAATGCAGACGGGTTCTTTAAGACCGCTGAAATGACTGGTAACACAAGTATAATCTGGATCCTATTTTATTCATTTGTTTGTTTATTATAAGACCGGAATCCAGTTTTGGTGTTTGACTCACCCTCTCACCTCCTACCCTGTTCTTTGAACCAAAACCACGGAGGAGCTCATTTATTGTCCGTGCCGTTGGTACGAGCAGGCCCGCCAGCTTTCCCTGTCACGCTAACACAACCGTTATGACTTTGTGTTTATTTTTCACAGTCAAGCCCAAAATTACCTACATCGTAAACCAAAGCATCTCCGAGATGGAGGAGCAGGTAACTCTGACGTGTGAGGCTTCGGGAGATCCGACTCCCTCCATCAGCTGGAGCCATAGAGACCACGTTTTCACGGAGGGAGAGCAGGTAAAATATATTCAGTCAGATAGTGGCTTTATCTGTGATCATCGTGGCTTGAAATCCAAATCCACGGGATCATGGAGGGCAGCCAAACTGGATTTTTTTTTTTCTGTCTCTCTCCCCTGACAGAAAAGTAGACTAGTGTTTCTAAGAAGTAACGGTCTCATTTGCATTCTACCCACCAAATCTAATTTCTCCTGTGCTAAGAAGGGGTTTGACACAGGATAAAAATGCTGCAGAAAATTACTGGGTAGAAACTAAAGTGAAAAAAAATGTAACAGCGCTGGCTCTGGTGGAAGCCTCCGAAACAATCAGCACTAAGTTTCTTAATAGTAAACTCAGCAAGAGGGCACTTGAGGAAGGCAGGCCACCCACCGCCAAGGCCAGCAGCTCGGTCTTCTGTTCTATGCAAATCTACTACGGCAACCACCGCACTTGTCTGTACTTCCAAAATCCGGCTTTACATTTCTCTGCCCACCACTTTAAAAAGAAATACCTTTTTCCCTTTTCCTTTGACTCACAACTGTCACCGCAACCTGCTGATGCAATATTGCGATGGCTCGGAAAAAAAAACAAAAAACGTTTGTTTGTTGTCGCGCCCCCCCCCCCTTTTAATGCAAATAGAAGATTTTTCAGAGGAATTAAAGAGATTGTATCGAGAAGAAAAGAAAAAAAAAAAAAAACAATCTCGAAATGTTGAGGAAGAGCAGTCTGCCCAGATATTACTGGCTTCTTGATGTGCCGAGGCTGGCAAACTTACAAGTGACTAAAATATCACTTCCCCTGCCTGGTGTTCAAGCAGCTGATGGTAAATAAAAACACTCCCCCCCAAAAAAAGGGGGGGGGGGTAAAAATCTGAGACGTTTATTTCTTTAGAAAAAAGGAATTAATTATCTCTGACCTGAATTTGAGTCGTGTATTTGTCATGTAAAAGGTAAAAACACTTAACATCATCAGCGTACGATGATAATTATTTCCTCTGGATGGGAGACTCCGTGGATGTCATCCAATTAGAAGAGCGGTATTTTACTGGCTTGTGGAGATCAGGTTGGACTTGAGATTCCCCAAATGTCAGGAAAATGAAGATCAAAAAATGGAATTAGAAAACAGCCTCAGAACCCTTTGCGGTAATAATTGAGCGCTGTCTGTTTCTGCGTCTTGTTTTTTTTGTTTGTTTTTTTTGTCTTCTTAGACTGAGCACTTGAAAAGGATAAGTGTTTGCAATCTCATCCACTATTCCCATTAACGGGCTCCGTCTGTTGATAGAAATATTTAGAAATCACATTTTATCATAGAAGACAATTTATAGATTTTTTGAACTGCCATTATTAAGTTGGCGTTGGCTGTGCAATAATAAGATTATTTGTTTATTTTTCATTACATTCGTGATGGGTCCCTTTTCCAGCATCCTAATTCCTCCCAAACTAGTCAATATGGAAACCATCAAAAAGCTATGGATTCCAGGGTTATATGCCCATGCGTATAGCTGGGTTCTTTACCGTCGTGCTACGGTTCGGAGGTAATGGAGGGGAAAATGGTCAGAAATATAATGTAGCTGATCGAGCAATTGCAGAGGCAGGGCATTAAACGCAGTACTTTTTTTTTTTTTTTTTTCCCCCTACAGGCACATCTCAACAGGATCTACCAGGTATGAAATCCACTTGGCACCGAAAAGAACTGGGTAACTCTGCAAAGTGTGGCTCCAGATTTGACAAAGCACCCACATAAATCAAAGAATCACCATTTTATTAAAATGTTTCTGGCCGTTTCCTTAGAACGCCACCGCATGGCCCCGTCGATTCATTAAATGTGCTCAACCGCTGCATTTTCTCCGAGCCTAGCGTGTCAACGTCACCGATCTGCAGATTGGTGCCGCGATATCCTGAGATCAGATGGTATTTGGTTAATAGGATCATAAGAGGAGACGCCGTTCATCCGTCACCGCTCCCCGCTCATTTCACAGCATCCCGTCGCCTGACTCAAACCCAGCTCATCCCCGCCATCTTTCATATTGACTTTTCATTCTTTTCATGACCGTAAACCGAGGGCCGAACCGAGGTCTCCTACGCTGTGGCCGAACCTGGAGTTCCCCTGCGGAGTATCAGAGGCAGAGCCGTGTCGACTTGCAGAGGCGTGAATTGGCGTCGCGCTATGGAATAGAATTCTGATAGGTTTCAGTTTTTTGGAATACCCCAATACACGGCCGCTCCGCAAGCTAGCGCAGGTGTGTGACGTTCGGAAATGGCACTTCCAATGTGGAGCACGCCGCCCCCGTAGAACACGCGTCGCGGCGTAACTCCACCCGTAAAACGCAAAGGACAAAGCAGTCAAAGTTTTACACCGCTGCCGTATTCCCTCGCGGAAAGGCCACATTAAAAGCGGCGTTTTTCCATAATAGGCCTCCTTTGACGTCCATTTGTATCTGCTCCCTTTCCCTTAAGATGTCATAATGGAGAAGGAGAGACTCGTCACAGGAAGACTCCGCACTCACCGTCTCACTCGCACCATTTAATGTTATGAAGCATTACTTGGGAAGCTGCGCCGTAGGTGTGAAAATTGACTCATCCGCTGAACGGTGCGAAAATAAATATCACAGGGTTGCTTTTTGTTTTTATCGAAAATAAGAGGCAACTACGGTATCCGGTGCGCAGCGTCGTTCTGCAGGTTGCCGTTGTCTATCCACTCTCAAGGCGCGCACAGCTGGGCTTTTGTGGCTGGTTTGTTTGCCGCGTCTCCGGTGCTGTTTGGGATCTGCAGCCTTCTCTTCAAATCCGTCTTCATTCAGATGATACCTTACCGAGTCACCGCTGGCTTTGGCGAGAGGAGGAGACGCAGAGGATCCTGTCTGACTTGTTATTCAAGAGGTTTTCAAAAAAAAGAAATCAGCTGATTTTGAAGGCAGGTCCGCGATAAAAGGAGGAGGGAGTTAGCTGCTGATTTTTTTTTGTCTCCTTCATGAGGGACGAGACTTCATCAAACAGCTTTCATAAACACTCATTTCGCCGCGGACGGGTGAATAGAAGGCGGCCTTTGATTTAAGTTGGGAGCTAGCTTTAAAAGCTTTCCGCTACGTTGCAGGGATTTTTTTTTTTTTTTACGAACATATCGTGAGGAGATGAGCGCGTGCACATTTCAAATGTGAGGTGAAGATGAGTGGGCCGAGGAACAAGAATTGAGTTGTTGTTTTTTGTTTTTCCTTTGGCTCTTGCGTTGATGCTCTGCCCTGTTTTGGATTGTAATATTGTGTAGTGCTGTAATTAATCCAGTGTGAAGACATTTTCTATACAGACCTGAAGAAGTCTGTAATCCCAGAGAGGATTGTGCTCCGCAACACGAGACGTGACCGTTTTTGCCTCATTTTTCAGAATCCATGATAACGGACCCGCTGTGCATTCTTCCGAGTAAAAAATCGAACGTATGGGAAATTAGTGTTGTGAAACAGAATAGGGGATTAAGGCGGTTGACAGTGAGAGAGTGTAAACGTTAACACTGAGTCTCCAAATGGATGTTTTTATCCAAGGTCAAAGAATACCTTCATGTTGCAGCAGCACAAAAAGTCCACGTCTTCACTCTTCATCAGCACTGGAGCTTCTACCGTCTCTCCGTGGCTGATGGAGAGTCCTTGGTGTTTTCACATCAATACCGCTCCCGCGATACGTAGAGCTGCGCTGTCAAGACTTTATTTGGAAGAGGAACAGTAGCAGCATAGCAGACGGTTTGTCGTAGGTACTGTGAAAATCTGCCTCAACCGGTGGTTCGTGGCAAGGTTTACTCATCCAGTCCCACCGACTATCAGTGCAGAGCGGATCCATTTGAAGAACAACCGATGCACAAAAAGTACTGCGTTTAATGCCCATAGCATATCATCCACGTCGTTCCCGGTTCGCTTCTCCGTGCTCCTGCATGGGTGGCAGGTTATTCGCTTTCCCGCAGAAGTCCCAGCGAAGCCTGTGGGTTCTCCGTGGGTATGAATGCGAGGGAATGGTTGCGTGCCTCCTCACGTGGACGCTGCCTCTCGCCCAACTCCACCGCTGCAAGGGGGCTAAGCGCTATAGACAGCGAATCACCGACTGCCCATCCAACTAAATTACAACACAGTATTGCATTCTTTTACTGTTGTTTTGTGGCGGTTGTTCAATAGTGCTGTGCACTGGATGGCTCACATCTCCAACTCGTGGTCAGAGAGAGCTGTCAGGTGATTCCACCCCGGATGTAGAGGCCTCCGTTCAGGCCGGTGGTCTGTTTTGCCTCCACGCCCGCGCCTCTGATCGTCACCACACGCGGCTTTCTATCGCTTTACGTTAGGAAGAACACCTGAAGTTGAGTCAGCGTGCTCCGCTCGGTACTTTTGTTTTTTAACACGAGTGAAATCAGCGGAGCGTCTCTTAAGTTCTCGTCTGCTTTGGTAAGTCGTGCGAGTACCGAGCCGGAAGGCCAAGAAGCCCACAAACTGCCGGCGTCCCCGGGGGACGCTGCTTCGCCTCGCTCGCACTGCGAGGATTTACTGGATTTAGCAAAGGTCGGTCTCGGGGTTGTCCAGAAATGTGCCAGTTTAAAATCCTCCTGTGCAGAAACCCAAAGAAGTGACCTGCTTTCCTGGATGAAATCCTCGGGGCTGCCGCGGTCTGGAGGCAGAGCCGGCCTCACCCCCACCGCCCAGGACACTTTGGGATATTGTTTTTGGTGAGAATCTCTATTCAAAGTGATCCTTTGTGATTCTGAGTCTCCGTATCGGATGATAAATATCTCCCTTTGCTTGAGTCTATTCTTATTGTATAGCCTCGCGTTTTAAAGGTCAACATAAGACAAAATTATTTTGGGACTCCTGCTCGCACGAGTCTGTCAACAGACACTGAGAAATATTTTAAGAAGGCTCACTGTCGTGTAAAATAGAAAAGCTGTGATAGTGTACATAAACACAGCAGAATAAACACTGGATTTACGGGGAACAGTTGTGAGTTTTGCCTGTTTGGAGTTTCAGTTCAAATTCAGATTGGTCCAATTCTTTGATTGCATTTCCTACGAGTCTTGTCTCGATAAATGTGTGATTTAATTGCCAAGAATGTAAATGAAGCGTTTACCCATGCTTTGTACATTATCTGCATAATGAGTGTTTTGCTAATTTTAATACGTATTTAACATTCTGCTTGATTTGCACTGTTCCAAGCTGCATAATCTGGATTTTTATTTGTTCTTTTTTTTTTTTTTTTTTTTCCCCTTTTGTTTGTTTCGGCGGAGGACAGGGGAAAAGTTGCGGCAAAAATCGGAACGATTATGAAAAGGGTTGCTCGTCGATAACCTATGCTTTTCCGGGACACGATGTTTATCATCGAACCGACTTAAAGCCCATTGTTTCATTAGGTCTGGCCACCATCCAGACGGCCAGTTATTAATTCAAGACTTTGAAAAAGTCATTCATCCTTATTTCATTACAAGATACACCAATACATTTTGAAATGAATGCAAGGCGGCGGCGGTTGGAGCCGTACTTTCGAGACAGGAAGCCGTATGTTCAGTATGGTGTCACGGTCCGAAGAGAGGATGGAAACCGGCCGCGGGGATGCGGGAACATCCGGGTTGGAGCAGATCATGGAAACGTTATATTCGCTAGAATACGCAGCAAGAGCACGCGGGCTTGGAAGTTAATGACACAGGCTGACGACGGTACGCCTGACCGGCGCCCGCCGAGAGAAAACACAGCCGGGGTTTTGTATATGTACGTGTCGGGTGCATTCGTACGTCTCCTTTCTCAGCGCGGCCCTCTGCTGGATTCACGTCAGGAGAGAGGAGGAGGGTAACTCTCCCGGGGGGGGGAGGGGGAAAAACAATGGAGAGTGAAAATGATAAGTCCCAATAGAACCGTCACGATATTGTTCTGCGGCGTTTTGCTCGGAGAATTGATTATGTTACGGCGTCTTCTGTTTTACACGCTTGCATCTGCTGCCGTTCATTGTCCTTTTGTCTTCAACAAACACCTGTCACAGATATGACGGTGAGACACCAGCAGCAGAGACGCTGGCGGAGACAAGCTTCGGGATGAAGTGGCGTTGTTCCAGACGATTAGCTTCCCTGTTTAATTTGGGCCATCTATTTGTCTTTTCTTTTCTTTTTTTCCCCCCCTTCTTTTTTGCAGCACCCTGATGACACACAGCCAACTGCCGGTTATAATTATGTACCTGCCTGCCTCGCTCTGTTTTGCCGTGACATTACAGGACTTACTGGCTATTAGAATAACATTGCCCTCACGTCCTTTTCAAACGACTCGCCAAATGAACACCATCAACATTGTCAGTTTTCTCATTTTCTTGTTAAGAAAGGCTTGTCAGTGTCACAGTTAATAGGTTATCACAGAGGAATGGATACAAGCCAACCTTCTTTTTTTCTCTTTTTTACGTGCTACGATTAAAAAAAAAAAAAAAAAAAAAGGTTAGCAAGTAGGGGGTGTCATTTACTTTAAAATGACTGTAAACATAATTAATTACCTGAATGAATTCCCGGCAGTCCACAAGAAGGGAACATTTCGTAACAAAGTTTCAAATCATCTGTTCTCGCCTCGGCCAGCTTCTCTTTTGTCGCGGAGCTTCACGTGTCTGGAAGGAAAGTAAACTATTAACAACACGGGTCCCAAGGGAAAGGCGTGATATTGACTTATTTTACTGCAGCGCATGTTGTGCACGTGATGCAGCGGACTCCCATAACGCGTGTGTGTGTGTTTTTGTGTGTGTGTGTGTGTGTGTGTGTGTGTGTGTGTGAAGAGGTTTCGATGAATTAGAAGAAGCTCGTGAATGTACTGAAGAAAAGAGCTGGCTTGTATGTCTGCTGTCATGGCGGTCACTTTAATTATCAGCCAGCCTTGAGAGGTTTTTAAATGAGCGTTATAAAGACGATAATCGAAAAACTTTGCGGCGCAAATACTGCAGCTTCAACGCGGCGACGGAATGTGCGACGCAAACACTTGACAGGAACGCGGACCTCCACCAGTTATTCGTGGCGGCCACCATCGAAACGGTTGCCATAAGAGCGATAATCCGCAGCGTTACTTTTGAGAACAATTTTCAGGTCGAGCTATACTGAAGTGCTTCTCGCAGGATAGGAGTCAGAGCCCTGGTCCTCAGCCGGATCCCAGTGGGTTCTTTGCGTACGCTGGATTCCGAATGAGCCATTTCCGCAGTCTTCCCTGGATTAATGTGCGCTTGGGAAAGGATAATAAGATTGCATATTGCTTTTTGTTAATACATGTATCTTGTGCATATTAATGATTTTGTGATTCATAAGCTGCCAAAAGGAGTGAAGAGTGAGCGAGAGCTTATTAATTTTTCATATGTGACCGCATACATAACAGTACCTTTGTTTTATGGCGATGCACAGCCGCGTCGGAAAACAACACCCGACTATCGTCGACCGTCACAATTGTTTGCTCCGCTGAGGAAATGGAGTTGCGCACTTTGCCGGCAGAAGCCCATGACAGCAGCAGGTTTTTATCTAACGACTGCAGGAACCCGTGTATTGACATGTTTGGTACAAACCATGAATTCACTGATAGTTTGCATCTCCGTTGCGACTCCCAGTTATTCCAACAGGTTGCTTTAATTTGCTTTTTCTCCTCCGTAGCACCTGGCAAAAGCACCTTGCTTGTTTATCCATTTTGCCCGTAAACGCTTCGACACTCATCACGTGTGCCATCACATGCCATTGTCATGATCGCCATTTTCCGTTCCGTGTTGTGAAACCCATCAAGCGTGCACCCCGAAAAAGGTTTTTGTCATTATGAATTGGGCTTTTCGGTATCATTGCGATTTTAATTGACATTGATGTCGTCTCTTGCAATCCAGAGGATTGTTATCATTTGGTTTGATTTCATCAAACATGACTTTCAGCGGAGCGGCAAAATCACTTCTCTCCTTCTCAACATGTAATTTTATTTCACTCAATAACTACAAGGCGGCATGATAAGAAGTCTGAATCTCGGTTTTGGTGAGGGTGGATTTTATTGATTTGCAAATCTAGTCAGATGACCGCTTTTGACAGCCCGCCTCCCTTTTTTTTTTTTTCCCTCTTAATAAAATGTCGAAATTCAGACACAATAACTGCACGGTACGAAATCCATATATAGCTTTTCACAGAATAATTATGTGCCGAACACATAAGAAAACAACGCCGGGCCGCAATCGATACCGGGCTTTAAACAGTTATTAAAGATCCGATGACAGTGTGGGATGTTTTTCAACATTTATTAGAAATCAAATCAAAAATAAATGACCTTCCCGACTCCGCTTACCTGTGGGCTGAAAATGATTTCAGGCCTCACGCAGAGCCGAGCCAGCGCTGCTTAAAGGCAAACAAAAACGGACGCCTTGTTAGAAAGTCACCGACTTTTGCCGAAGAAAGTGGTATTTAGGGTTCCATTACCATTTTTGCCGGTGGACTCCTCCTGCCCAGAAAAGGATTGTAAATCAATAATTGCCTAACTACTTTACCCAGCTGGCAGACATATCTTTGCTGTTGCAGTTTAATGGAGTCACCTCTTCCCGATAAACCAATAACCTTCTTATCTGTAAGCATTTGCGCTATCGCGATGCCAGCGGGGCCTCTCCTCTGAAGCGGCGCTCCAATATGCAGCACTGAAAAAGACACACGAGGGACATCCTAAAAATATTTGGCTTTTTAATATAAAAACCTTTGTTGTCACATGATAAGCGCCTCTGCTTGGGAAACACGTACCGGATCCGCAGACTTTTTCGAGCGAGCCGAAACATTCAGCTCAGGTGTTGTTGCTTTCGAGCAAATGTGCCCGACTCATAGACACTTGAATGCAACGCGAAGCAAACCGGCTTCGCTCAAATGAGAATTGCTTTCTAAGAACTGCTCTGCCTTTTGTGTGTTGTTCTCTCTCCCTCTGTCCTCTGCAGGCATCATGGACTCGTCCCGAGCAACACAAGGTATTCTAAATGCATGACTTTTACCTACGCCAATCCATCTTCTATGTCAGGGGAGCGTAATTCAATTCCGGATGGATGCAGATGGAAATCCGTGATCAGAACTGTCCAAGAGTGTAGACCCTCGGAAAATGTTGGCCGTCGCCGACCTCTCCGTGTGCGTGTGTGCGTGTGTGTGCGTGTGTGTGTGTTTGCATACACTCTACGTTGCATCACTCAAGATTCATTTCCTCTTATCTATAACTCGGGCTGCCAGGACATGACACCGTGATTTCCTTTTCGAAATATGTTTTGGTTTCTTTTTTTTTTTTTTTGGTCACCATAAATTTCACAGATGTTTCTGTCACAGCAAATTTGTTATCTGACATATTTTTTCCTTTCATTTTTTTTTTTTTTTTTTTCCCCAAAAGTCTTTTAGTTGACTGATAATTTATGTGAGAGGGAATATTAAAATCTCCTTGCAGCAGCTGCAGCGTGCAGAGATTCTGAGCCATGGACTATTTGTGGAAATAAAAATTGGCCAAATAAAGCGCTGCCCACATAAGCTTTTCTCCAACACACTTTGGTTAATAGAAGTTTCCCTTTGTTGATTTGCACGACTGTTTCAACTGCAGTATGAAATGTTTGGGTTTCCATTGGTGTTCATTCTGCATTCTGCCGCATGTATTTTTAGACCGCGTGGTCTTTAAATAGCCTTCCTAATTTATGCTGAGATTGAAGGAAATGCATCACATGAAGACAGGTGGCTTTTTTTTTTTTTTTTTTGCAACCGTGGTTTGAAAATGCCAGTTTGCTTTCAGTCACTGGAACAGCCCTGAATGTGAGCGCGTCGGGTAGACGGGGATCCCGGTACGAGGGCGGGAAGAACCCTGTCACCACACGAAGGCAGAGGAAAATAAGAGCACTTCTCCAAAACTGATTTACACATTTGCAGTTGTACTGCCTTCCCTGTTTTCAGCGAATTGCGTTAGAAATATTCTATTTGGCTTCGAAGAAGACGAAACATTTGAATTTCTATTGAAACGTTTCTCTTTGAAAACCATTCCTTTGATTTATTAGCCGAACGCATGTCGAGCCGAGCCAGTGCATCAGAGTTACATAAACATTTCAGTGATAAATAAGCGTAGCCACCTATCCGTAACACCGTGAGGCAGGAATGGCTGGAAACATTTCTCCATGCATTTTCTCTCAGTTACATCCGGAGGTGTACATTTCAGATTGCATCTGATTTGCATTAATATGTCAGGCAAGCATAATGTTCACTTTCTGAAGTGCAGGGTTCAAGTCCTCCTGTACCCCGCATTAATCTGCGCGTCTGTACACGATATTTCATTACGGAGCACACGCGGGAGAATTTGCGCTATCAGCTGCAAGCACGCTGGGCATTTTTTGTCGCAGATGTGCCGGCCGTCGTGGGCTCATTTCAGGAAATGGGAGTGTGAATTCAAAGGAGGGTATTACCAGCCATATGCCGGCCCCGGTTGAGACACGTCTTTAAGGTATTCTCAATTTTATGCTCGGATATTCCGGGCAGTGTCTCCTCAATTGGTGAAATTGAGGAAGGTGTCACGGAGCTCCGCTGTCACTCCGGGATGATTTATTAGAGGGGCTTACAGTTGCTGGACTGGATTTCCTCCTTGCATATCTGGGGTGCTCTAGACATACAAAGTGTTTTATGCCACCTTAATGTGTGTACGCATAGAAATACAATGTCTGCTGGGAACCATAAACAAATCCCTGCATTGCATTCCATCAGTGAATTTTTCTGACACCCGGCGATAAATCTCATTGGTCTCACGTAGCAGGCGAGACGCCTCGGCCCCCGAACAAAAAACGCTCGGGATTCTTATGCGAAACGAGAATCATTATTGAAACTTACTGGCTTGTTTTCCCCTCCTGGTTAACATACTGTGGCACATTGCCGAGGCGCCCGAGCCAGCGGCGGTAAAACAAGGGTTGAGGGAGAATGCTTTCTGCACAGGGGTCAGAATAAAAGGGTATTGTGTTATGTAAGTGTCTCCCTGGTCTTGCTACCCGCTATGCATAATGAATGCCCCAGACATGCTAAGTCTATTGAATTTGAATACATACTAAACAGGGTTCTCTTACACGCCTTCATAGACGGGCTCCTAATTCAATATGTGTAAAAGCATCTGTGCCATTGTTTTGCCCGCAGCTTGGATCAAAAGCCACGCAGGCAACCAAAGGAGATGCTTAGATATCCAGTTATGCACGTCGTAAAAGGAATATTTCACAAAACGCCAATGCTAATTGTGTAAAGTAGGGCTTTATACAAACATGCGCTCCAGATCCATAAATTAAAGTCTACGATTTTAACGGGTACGTTTTAAATACTGTGTTCTCCAATAAATTCAGCCGGATGAGGTTGAAATTGTATTGACAGTTGAACTGAAATCCACGCTGCAAGCGAGCCGAGGTACTCCCGGACAGCCGTTCTCACAAATCGGTCGCAAAGTGTCAAATAGCGACAACAATGTGTCAGGTAAAAGGTAAAACGTAGAAATAACGGAAAGCCCCACCTAGCATAAGATAAAGCTTTGGCCTGTAGGAGATGTGCTTTTTTTTTAATTTATTTTTTTTCAAGGAGTTCAAAAACCTGAGACTTATTTGATATGATTTTATCTTGAAACGTACAAACCACTTATTTGTAACGTACCAAAAAGATCAGTCCCCGGTGGCAACATCTGACACAGCAGCGGCGCACAGCATGCGCTCGGCTATAGATAACCAAAAAGATGTTAGAATCTGCAATGCAGTCATACACATAATAATTGGAAGAGATAATATGGCTGACACCATGTGAGTTTGCGCTGTCACATCGACAAAGACGTTGTTTTACCCGGAGGGTGAGGATCGTCGGCGTCGTATCGCATTAATGACATGGGATAACTCCGGAGATGAAATTCATTCACATATCTCATTAGGCGAGTGTCACCAGCCACGTGACCAGACGTTTGCTCTATATCTCTGAATCTGGGCCACGCGCGTTATGAGGCTCGGGAGAGCGTGTCAACCGAAAGGACTGAAAATAATAAAGACAAGTGATCCCCCCCCCCCCCGCGAGAGGGGGAAAAAAATACGCACAAATGACATAAAAGCCTGGACGTGGTCAGCGGGAAAGTGCAAGTCTGGCATGTTCGGTAATACCCGGCTGTCTCTCATCGTGCATCAGCATATTTCACAAGTTGCTAAGCACCGTGGGTGAGAAGCACTAGATGCATTCGAGTGCCTTCTCTCATTAATTCTTGATGAGCTCCCCTGTACTGTCAACTCTGTCCTTACATTTCCACATCGCGTGCCTTTTCCACTGATGTCTCTGGCTCTTATTAGAGCCAAGCTTTCTTTCAGCCGGCAGATTTCTGCAGATTTCCACCTCGGCTATGTAAATGCGCGGCGTATCCCGCAAGACTGTACCTGACTGTGGATAGCGGGTTTTGCATTTCCCACTGAACCGCTTCTATGTCTACGTCCGTTTAGAGCCCGGACGGAAACGTGGTGGTGAGGAGTGACGCTCGTGTCTCCTCCCTCACACTCAAGGATGTCGTGTACACTGATGCTGGCCAGTATCTCTGCTCAGCACGCAGTGCAATTGGCGAGGATGATCAGCTGGCGTATCTGGAGGTCCGATGTAAGTGGTTTTATCTCTTTCTACCATCTGACTGTAGTTCCCTGAAAAGCTGCATTACTCGGTCTTGCTAAAAGCAGCGGCCCCTGCTCACGCCACGTGCCAAAGCAGAGACCATGATGCAATTTAATGCACGGAGGGAACTGACCCTAATTAATGACTGTGACGCAGTTTGATTCCAAGCTTCTCATCGCGAGAGCAAAACTGGAGGAAAGGAAAAAAAGCAAACCTGTCTCAGTATGAAGCTCAGGGGCCGGGTTCCGCCATGGTATCTCAATTGCTTCTGACCGAGCACATTAGGTGGAGTATTAGTGCGCCCTCTGCTGGAGAACGTGCACTACGGCAGAGCTGCTGAACTGAAGCAGGCGTCTGGAGTTACTCTGAAGCCTCCGGGACACGCCACAACCTCCTTTGGAACAAAGTGGCATTAGGACATCGCCTACCTGTTTGGCCACCCAAAATCTATGCTTTACACTCGTGACCGAGCGGAGGAGGACAGTCTCTTGTTTGTCCTGCTTTGCATGAGATGTCATTTTGGATTAACAGCCATTTACTGTGATCAGAAATGAAACCCCTCTATTTATTAATATTCAGTCACACACCGCGCAGCAACAGTCACCTCCCTCCCCAGCATTGAACCCAGCGTGGATGAGTCGCTGGCAGCGGGCAGCCGTTAGGGCTCCAGCTTCTTGCCCAACAACTTTGACAGGCTGGGAGGAGCTCGGGAATTGAACCAGAAACTGTTCGGTTCCACGACGACACCCCCCCAAGCCTACACTCTCTCCTACTGTCCTGTCTTTTCGTCTCATAAACACGCCGAATGTTGACGTCTGCGGTGAGTCAGCGGCGTGTTCGTGTCCTTCTTTGCCGTAGATTCTCCAAAGATCCACGGCTCGGTTGCGGTTTACACTTGGGAGGGAAATGCTGTCAATATCAGCTGCGAGGTCAAAGCGCATCCCAGTGACGTGGCTATTCTGTGGTTGAGAGATGGACTGCAGATGCCCAACTCAAACAACCCCAATGTCAAGGTCTTCAGGTCAATATCAGCCAGCTACCTGCAGGTAACTGAATGCACACACACACACACACACACACACACATTTACTTCGCTAGCCTCGTTCCTGCATGGCATTGGCTTACATTAATTATGGAGAGCCTAAAACAAACCCTCGCCAATTAATACCTGACCCCAACTAGAACCCAACCTCTGTGCAAACCTCAGCCGGGAACTTACATTTCTCCAGAAAATACTACTAGATTTGGCACACACACACTCACGCACACACGCACACACACACATGTACACAACCCTTATATCATCAAGTTTTCATGAGTAGGGGCTTGAAGTGAAGGGCTTTCTTTCAGCTCCGCAGTAGGAGAAAATTTCTGAATAATTCAGTAGCACGGGCGCTGGCCACAAATATAAATGGGGTTCTATACTGGACAAACAAAAGGTGGCATCCAGACAACAAAAAAACAACCCAATAAGATTGACGGGGAAGCTTTTAGCAAAGGGAAAAAGAGAAAGAGACTCAGATTGGCTGTTGTATTTTAGCTGTAAAATAACATGTTCCAACATTCAGCCCAGGTGGGCTTCATGCTCGCATGGAGGTGTTTGCAATGAAGCTATTATCATCGTTGAATTAGCGACTGCCGAGCAGACGCCCGTGGATGCTTTTGAATGGAGCTTCCCAATTAGTGACTTTCTGAGAAAGTCCAACTGGCCCGGGATGACACCGTCATCCTCGGGGCAAAGCTGTGGTTTTTGTGTTTTCACTGCACCGCTTGAGTTTGCTCCGTGTGTGTGCTCCTCCAGATAACCCCCACCTCTGAGAACGACTTTGGGAGCTACAACTGCACTGCGTCCAACGAGATGGGAACCAAGTCTGAGGAGTTCCTCCTGATTCAGGCCGGTCAGTCATGAACGTGACTCCCATCGCTGTGTGTCAAAGGCTTTATCACACCTGCTGATCACCTGGATAATGATATCCTCGGCGTGGCGCGTTAAATATTTGCGATTAATTCGTTTGGTTTTTTTTTTCTTTTTACCGGCTCCACATCCCAGGAACACTTTTTCTGCCATTATCTATGACACATTGCCTAAATCAATGAAAATCTGTGAAATGACGCGCAGCAATAAGTGGGAAATTCAATGTAGTTTCAATTTCATTTGCTCTGGCTGCTTAGAAAGCGTCACACTTGTTGGTCCACGAAAATTCAACAGCATTTTTATCCATGGATTCTAGCCTCTCGTGTGTTCCTCGCCTCTCCTGTCTCCAAGGTCTGCTTCGTAGGAGCCCCCAGTAGGGCAGTTGATTTTATTTTTTAATGCGGCTTATCGCGGCAAGAAGGTCCCTGGTCGAATCCCTTTCCTGGAGTGCGGGGTCTCCATGTTCTCCCCGTGTCTGCGCGGGGTTCCTCCGGGTTCCCCGGGTCCCTCCCACAGTCCATAAACGTGTGGCGTCTGGAGCCCCACCGCCTCCCTCACGGCAGGATGGGCGGAATAAACGAATGAACGTGTGACTTTGACTTCATTTGTGTCCTACTCTTATCCCCTCTCATTTGTACAGCACTTAGAAAGTGCTCCATAAATATATTATTATTATATTTATTATTAGTGCTTGTGCCGACCAAACTGCTTTTTACTAAGCTAAAAAAAGGGTGCTCCTCTAAAAAGGCTGGGCAGAGAGTGCCTGAGAGTGCTTAAGAGGCACTGCCAGCTTTTTCTAAGCTGAGAAGCTAATCACATTCTGAATGTCTGCGGAAGTAAAAGTGTAGGTGCAGAAAGGGCCGACCGCCTTCCTTTTCTTCTGGAGAAAACTAAAGACTAAAACACAAAGGAAGATAAGACGGGCGCTTGTTTGTGTGGGTTTGCGAAAAAACAAGTGTACGGTTCTGGTTCCAGCCAGGAGACCGGCTCCATTTGTGTTTTTGCTTCGCTACGTTGAGGTTGTGCCCGTCCACTGTGTCTCCATGCCTGGCTCGAAAAAGGCCGCTACCTGCGCGTCGTTTCTCATGAAGTTGAACACTTTTCAACTCTGCGGACGGAGGGCTAACGCTAAGTGCTCGGCACTCAGCGCTGAACAGATGCTCGGCATCTCATCACACCGCTGGCATTTGCGGCGTGGCATAAAAAACAATGCGCCCCTTTTGCAATCAATTGAAACAATAGACTGGCCCCTGGACAAAAAGCGTTGGCAGACACGGGTGGTGCTCCTGGTTTTTGTAATAAGAGGTAACTCAATCATTTCAGAATTATTACAACGTTTTAGCCAGTGGCTCAGACCGTATACCTGCAGTACAGAGGGCGACCGGGGAGGAGGGGAGAGAACCACGCATGCAACTCCCAGCAGCAATCGTAACTGAATTAAAAAAGAAGCTTTCTCTCGAGGTGACCACGGACAAGGGTGGCTCTAATATTTCTTAATTAAAATGGTCCCACGCCGTACCACACCCATTGTCTCCTGCAGTGTGGTGTGTTGAACCTTTGTTTGGACACGTAAATTGTGAGTGCAATTAAGACCTTTTCGGCACAAATCATCATAGAATCATCATAACTTCCAAACTGGTGTGTTTACGTTGTATCCAAACATAGCGGCGCTAAGATGACTGCATGCTGGAGGGAGAGCAAAAGGTCCTAACGGGTTTTACATTTGGGATTGTTTTTAAGATTTCTCCTTTCGTCACCCGACTCACGCAATCCTTGAAGTGCGAAACCCCGCACAGACGTGTTTTCGCTGCCTTTCTTTTCAGACGCCGACGTATTGCCGGGAGTAGGCATCACCTACAGCAAGCAGAGAGAAAGATGTCTGGAATCATAGGCTTCCTATCAAGATGACACCGTTTTAAATTCCTTCTCAGACTGTTAAGAGCCGCGAGAGCCGTCCGTTGGTGGTTCTGAACAACGGCGTCTGACAGCGCCTTTGTACTGCAATCTTACCGCCCTGTGTCGTAACCGCATGCACTTTTTCCTCCCTTCGCCAGAGGTTCCGTCATCTCCGTTCATCAGCGAGGTGAGACCTTTTCCCACCACCGCACGGATGCAGTTCGAGGAGCCCGAGTCCAACGGTGGCGTCCCCGTCCTGAAGTACAAAGCCGAGTGGAGGCCGCAGGGAGAGGGCGGCTGGTCGCACCAGGTCTACGACGTCCAGGAGGGTACGGCCAGATAGGAATCGTCGTGTCCAAGAGACAAACAATGAATTTTTTAGAAGAGACGGCAACGCAGGCGGTCATGCATGCATATGTCGTGTTTAATAGTAATTTGTCGGGCAGTGTTACACAACAGATTACACGCGCAAAGACGGGTGGAAAACATGTACAGAGAGTAATCCCGGCACCGGATGTAATCCATTGCGTAGGTCCGGTTCCAAACTCCACCATTTTGCCGGAGAAAGAACTGTCCATTTCTCTTATGTCTGTGTTTGGAGACCTATCAGACCATCTGCAAACACACTAATCTGCTTTTCCAACATTGTCGAAATGAGAATTGAGATGATCGGTGTTTACCTGATGAAATAATTTATGCGTGTACCGTTGGACCTGCAGGCTTGTTTGCTTTACCGCTCATCAGCATGATCGAGGGGCTCCCAGCAGGTGCTTCAATACCTCTAATTATTACACAGGCGCCGCCAATGAGCTGACAGTAACAGAGCTGAGGCCCGAGACCAGCTATGAAGTGAAGCTGTCAGCCATCAACGGCAAGGGCGAAGGGGAGAGCAGCCCCGCTGAGTTCTTCAAGACGGAGTCAGTCCGTAAGTTACGCAGTTAGCGACACACGGTCGGGCCTCCGCCGGCGCCTTCTGACTTTGTCCCTCACAAAACAAGTGCTTACGGTTTTGGAGAAGGAACCCTTCTTTTAAGATGCGCACAGGGTCGGACCTCGCGGACTGCAAAGCCCCACGTTTTGTGATTTGGGTCCATGAGTACCGTATTATCCAGACTACAAGGCGCTCCGCGGTAGAAGTCGCACCAGCCAAAAAATGCATCATGACAAAGGAAAACACATATACAAGTCACACTGGACTATAAGTAGCATTTCGGGGGGGAAATTTATTGGATCAAATCAGAGACCGAGAACACACATTTCTTCTTGAAAGGCAAGTTCTAGCAATGACAGTAGAATGGAGGACAACAGGCTAAATAGGTGTCTGCTATGCTAACGTACCATTAACAGTTATTCAGATAATTAGAGCATGAACAACATAACATAACACGTTAACCAAACTCTCCAGCTCACGGCAAATCACTGAATCCACTGAACTCTTCGTCCTCCGTGTCGCCCCGGAGGAGGTCGACGGCGCCGCTTCCTCTTGCGACGCTGTGGTCAGACTCAGCATCAGTTCCTAGCTTCATCTAGCCTTTAGCCCCCGCCATTAGCTTTTTTGGTTTTCTTCATTGCAGTTGCATTATCCTCCGCTTTTCCTCCTCCAGTCCCTCGCAAGTTTCTCGCTCGCTCCAAACGTTCCTTCTGCTGCTGGATGACCGTTTTCGGACGCATGTTTCACTCCTCGCAGTTTATAATCTGCAGAATAGGATTTTCTTTTTCTGGGAGGCGGGTTTGTGTTCATTCTTTCTAAGCTGTCATTGTAAGATGATGTTTAAATGTTAAATGTTCAGAGGTACAGGAGCGATAGGAGTGGCAGATACTGGCACACAAGCCTGGAGCGCACTCTCGCGGCTGTCACTGTGGAAAATCCCCAGCATGTGAAATTACCGGATATATTTTAATATATAAGTCGCACCTGAGTATAAGGAACAGCCAAACCATGAAAAAAAGGGCGATTTATAGTCCGAAAAAGACGTTATGTGAAACACTTGCGCGCACACTCTTCTGATGTCCACCGCCGACAGGTTCTTCATTTGATCCCAGCGTCGCTGCCTGACCAGAGATCAGGTGATTTCTGCGGCGCGTCATGCCTGCTTGCAAAAGCTGATCTCGAATTTGAAGACGGCGTGACTCCTTTCCTCCACGCGGTGAAGAGCAGGCCTGTGAGGCGCCGCGCTCCCTCGTGCAGTGCTTTAGCGCCCCCCCTTGGACGGGAAGAGGTTTATTTTTTGGGATGAAGAAAATCACAGCCTCCCATTTCTCCCTGCTTCAGTGCCCACGAGTCGAAACAAGCCCTGGTTACTGGACATTAGTTTTAAATTAATTTCTAACGTCTCCTGTATGCTTTTGTGTTTCGAACATCAATCTCTGTATTTATTGGCTGATCGGTCCATTTTACCCGAGCGATGCATTTCCCTCCCGCCGTTCCTGTCATAAGCAGGGCGGCTTTAAGTCATTTTTATGAGGTGGGAAATTAGAGCGGTCTAAATTAAAGCTTTTCTAACATCAAATTTACTAGTTGCTACAAAACCATGGCCATCCCAGATAGAGAAACAAATAAAGATCCGTCAATCTTCTGAAGCATAATTGCCTGTTAGATGCGCGGTTAATATATTCTCCGGATGAGTAGATTCATTGAAAGCACCACTGTCTATTTAGGACAGAAGGAAAAGATTTTTGCCGTGTTCTTTGAGAGCAGCGTCTCGGAACCGCCTCTCCTTCATTTTAGCCCGGCGCCGCCTCATCCCGGCCCTGGATGTGTCTATTATCAAATGAAATGCTTTTAACCCCTGCCTCTCTGCCGCATGGCACCAGAAATTGTTGAAAGGTAGTCATTTGCCCAGACAACTGATCCTCATTGCCCGATATCATTTTCCTTTCTTTTTTTTTTTTCCCACCGAAGGCACAGTTTTTCTTTCCGTTTCCAGGATGAGACATGATTGGGTTTCGGGCTGCTATTGTTATCCCCGCAGGATTACTCTGTCACCTCCACTGATTAGCCCCATTTGTAGTGAGTGTACTGAAATTTGGATTTTTTTCACAGGAAACTTTGACCTAGTTTGTCCTCCGTTTCCTGTCGGTCCCATTTTGGGGTCGCGCTGGAAATTCAGGCCGACTCCACCGTGTCAAAAGACGACGGCGGGTTTTTAAAGTCGCCGGTTAAGTGTAAGAAACCTAATAATAGCAAAGAGAAATTAAGAATGCAAACCAAACAAGAGCTCAGGTCTGAGGAGGTTAATACCAATCTAATTTGCAGCTTACTAATTAAATAGCTTTCGATACTAGAATTAAGGCTCAAAGCTAAATCTTTGCGTTTCAAAAGCCCCCGTCTCTCTGAACAGTGGTTGGATTACTCCCAACGACGCCGACTCGTTTGTGTCGTCGTAGATCACGGTTCTTTCCCCGCTAGCTGTCCGGAGACGTCCCCGCTGCCCATACGGATGCGCTGGACACGGAGTCGCATTATGCAAAGTCTTTTTTTTTTTCCTCATTATTTTGACTGAACGCTCTGTGTTTATTTACCCCCTCCCCCCCCGTCGTTCATGTGACAGTTATATCATGGTGCTGATGATTCCCTCCACTTCACTGACCTTTATTTTACAGACCTTTTAAAAGGGGAGCGCAGGCTTTAAGTGGGTGCCCACAATTAAACACCCAATTAATTGCTTACAAGCAGACGCGGCGGGGGGAAAAAAAAAAGGAAAAACATCAAGCCCACACCTTTCAATCCGTCATGCAGATGTGTGCTCCGGAGGATAAATGAGGCCCAGGCCTGTCTCCTTGTTGCCGTTTAATTGCCAAGCCTGTTAAATCAGCATCAGTTGAATAGCGGCGAGTGTCTGCTACCTGAGGAATATGTCACTATAATTCCAGTCTGTCATTATAAATCAAGTCTGTCACCGTAAATCAGGGCTCCAGTGACCGTAGCTTGTGCTCTCATCACAAATGGGGCCTGACCGATCTGGGATAATCTGCGGCGGACATTTAAGATGGAACGGAAATAAGAGCACAGACCGCCTGCAGATGTTCATCCGAGACATTTAGAGGGCTGTTTTTTTTTTTCCCCCTTCTAAATAAATAACTGCTGTTATTTTACAGCACAAGATGGGTGTAATCTATTTTGTCAAGCGTCCACGCGAGTGTCATCAACATGATATGACACGATCATTCAAATCCACCGTTCCTTGACCCGCTCGGCTGCAGGACGCGCTCCCGAGTCACGCACCGGCTCCCTTCCCTCTCACCGTCCGAACCTCTTCCAACAAACAAATCAGCGACTGGGAGCGTTCTCTTCATCGAAATCAGCCCCGAAACACCATTATCGTATCTCTAAATGTGCAGACGGCCAGCCGCTTTAATCAGAATGCACAGCTTCTGTCGAGTCACACTGCCTCCATCCCGTCGGCTGCGAGGCGTCTCCTGCCTCTGTCCTCGAGCTGCAGGCGACGCGAGCAGCGAGTGTGAACAGCTGAGAACATGCTCTGCTGAGCAGCCTTCCCCATGACGACGCCTCCCGATCACTCCGAACCTCACTGCTGACATCCTTTCCTACTTTTAATAAGCTTTCCTAGAGGCACGTGATGCAGTGGAAACACACCAGTCTGTTTCGACTATCAGAAAACCGTCATCACAAAAGAATTCAGTGTTAACGTGCAGTTAGATTGTTTATTTGTAGGCTTAAAAATGTAACGTTGGCGGCAGAAATGGTCTAAATTCGAGGACGACGAACCGTTGTCATCCTTTTAAATGTGCTTTAGCCGTAAAGAATTCCTCCTGGTAGCACAGAGGAAGCTGGGTATCGTCTCTTTGGTCTTTAGCTGCCTTTCAGCCACTGACAGTCAGGAGCAGATACGCACATATCTGCTAATTACTCTGATTTGGCCGTCGTAAAGCCAGCAGATAAGGGCCGAGATCTTTTAAAAAGATCAGGGGGAGGTTTTGTTTTGTTTCTTTTAATCTGTAACAGCTCCGTGTTCAATTTGGCCCGGAAAAATAATTTGCCGCCGCCGTGTCGCTCCCGTCCACCTGTAGGATATCCCAATCCGCCCAAACTGGATGGAGCACTTCAGCCCATCGGCAACTCCGTCAATGTCAGCTGGATCAAGCAGGATGACGGCGGCTCACCCATCTCACACTATCTCATCCACTACAAGCCCGTGAGTACGGCCGGCCGAGACCACACGGCAGAGCGCTTGAGTCCCATTTACCTGATATTTCTGAAGTTTTTTTTTGGTTTTGTTTTTGTGGAATCCACTGCCGTAGTTTTGACCAGAAAGATGTTACTGCCATTTCATTAAAGTCAGACAAATGACGTCGACGACAACAACGACAACACGCGTGTGCCCGTAGGTGCAGGCCTCGGAGTGGAAGTCTGAAATCCAAGCGCTGAGGGGCCGGGAGTACGCGGTCCTCAGCGGCCTGGACTGGGACACGGTCTACAACATTTCTGTGATGGCGGAGAACCAGAAGGGCAAGTCGCAGCCAGCGACCCTGTCCATCAGGACGTCCATCAAGCCAGCCGCCCTCCCAGGTACGCCGCGGCGCCCAAACCCCCGAGCCCCCGAGCTCCCGAGCTCCCGAGCGGGGCTTTGCGCTCCGTTTTTTGCCTCGCGAGCATCCAAAAGGTGAATGACAACTAAACAAATGTGCTGAGAAAAAAGAAAATAGAATCCCTGGAAAGCGGCCAGCCAGAAAAGATTGTCCAGCTGAATTTTTCCCACTGGAAAGTTTTGACAGCCCTCGTCAAATGAGCCCGAGTGTGTTCCCGCAGAACTGCGACGGGTCGTTTCCACGGAGGACGGCGTGCTCCCCGCTGGAAAATAGTACTCGGGTCGAGTTTCTTCTTAAGATTGAAATATTAGGGGGTTGTGTCTCTGTGAGGATGCAGCTTAAATCAACCCCTGACAACCACTTATTGACTTTGAGCTCAACAACCGCTGAAGAGTTGGGGTTTTTTGGGGGGGTTAAAAAAAAAAAAAACCCGCAGAAAACCTTTTCGTATTACCTTTTATTTGGTTTCATTAATTTTCTAAAGGCTGGCGAGTGCTTGGCTGAATCCCCGCGGCAGACCGTTACGTCTTCTCACATTTTTATTTCACAATTCATTTTCTAATCTCCATCATTCTCCTCCCAGCCGCCACTGAGTCATCCCTCGGCGCTGTGCGTCTCCCATCTGTGTTCTTTTTTTTTTTTTTTTTTTTTTTTTTTGAAGGCTTTTTTCCTTTTTCCCCAAATTTTCGTTATTTTTTTTTAAACCTGACAAATGTTCTCTTTCTTTTTTCCCCCCCCTAACCCCCCC
>CAAKHD010000917.1:90938-111455 GCA_901007705.1 Fistularia tabacaria | reverse complement strand
AATGTCTCACACACACACACACACACACACACACACACACACACACACACACACACACACACACACACACACACACACACACACACACACACACACACACACACACACACACACACACACACTTTCGAAGCAGTGAGTGACAGCCACTATAGAATCAGGTTGTCTGAATGATGGGTCCAAATTTGGAGCCGCTGAATGAGCAGTGAGGAGCCGTCCACCTCATTACCTCTCTGATTTGGTCACTACTGTGCTTAGACATTTGTCTGGACCCAGAATCCTCTTTCTACCCGTGTCATAATCGTCAAGAATCATTTTTAAACAGGTTCAACTCAGATTAAAGAGGTGCTACTTTAGGACTCATTGCCACTTGTGTAAAGTGGTGTCTCATGAGGTGGGAATGGACTTGCTTAGTCAAGACCTGGTTTATACGGTGAATATAAAATGTCAGGCCACTCAAAGTTATCTGAAGTAATAACCATTACACATATATAAATATTATACATATATATATATATATATATATATATATATATATATATATATATATATATATATTCTTTTTCCCTAAATCGATCAGTCTGCTGCCACCAACACATTCTAACAAAAAGGAACCAGACGATAAGCCTTGAATATATTCATAAGATATCACACATGTTCATACTCAAATAGAGTCTTGACAGTTTAAATACATGCACCATTTTAGCTGTTCTCAATCTCAAAACTGGCTGTGAGAAACACTGGCTGAGACAAAAGGGTCTCTGGGCATAACAGGCTGTGTCTGCCAAGGTGTCTCCATAATTCTCTCAAATGTGCCGAGCCTGAGCTTGAATACAGTGAAGTCTGGGTGAAACAGAACACCAGGCTGTGTTAGCAGACACAAAGTTCCTCAAACTGAATGAGAGACACGGGTGTGTGTCTAAGTCCCCTGACAAATGTGATTGACTCAAATCACTTTGGGGGCAAAGAACAACTAGATAATTTTAAGCCAATCATTTGGGATCAATGCATATGTATCAGAGGCACATCGGGACACCAGGGTATGTATAATGTTCAATACCATAAATCATAAAGTCAAAATCCAACTCTGAATTTACCAACTTGTTTTACTTATATATATGTATGTGTATAAAATGTTGTGTATTTATTTAGGAAACAAAATAAGTTGAGATGGGTGATATCGTATATCTTCAGATAGTTGCATTCTGAAGAAAGACTGTTAGTACATGTTGTGGCGCTCCTCGAGGAATAATCGATGACGAAGCCTTGGAGACTTGAATGAGAAATTATGTTTATTATCGAGGACCACCATACCACTATACACTACCTGAAGCACAACCGGGGCGCACATATATAAGCCTCCAGCTTAACGCGCTCCCCCAGCCCCTAGTCCCGTGGCGGTGAGAGGCCATGCCCCTCAGTGTCCATCACGATATGTGTATTATTTGTTTGTGTGTCACTGAATATATTCAGTAGCTGAAACTTTATTTCACAAGTTTTTTTTTCTTTTTTTTTTTGTATCTGATTTACCTGTTCAGTTTTTTTTTAATTGTCATATTTGGGTAAGGGAAAGCATCAAGTGTAGGATTTATCAGGACTTTACATTCTCTGTTTATATTTTATTTGGGTTCAGCCCTGCTTTGTACCTTATAGGCCATGTTGACCCTGAGTAGTATTATGAAAATGCTCATAATGATTGCACTATCGAACATAATAAAAGCACACACAATAAGTCACTGAAATAATTTGCTACGATTGCACCACAACCTTGTAAGGTTCCCTTTAGTCCCCTCACGTACTCAAGGAGGAAGGGTCGCATGTTACAGACAACGTGTCAAATGAAGCAAAAATACAGTGAACTCTATTAACCCAGAGCCCACTTCCTGTGTGTGACTTTGGTCATTTCTGTGGGTCAAAAGTCCCCTTTCATCAAAAGAGGTTTCTTCTACTGCGGTGTTTGACTTTTCAGCTGAATGTTTCAACCTACTTGTGTCCACCTAAATGGGTCTCCACGTCATTGAAATTTTCTTCTTTGTGACTTATCAGGATGAATACTGTTGCTCCCCAAACACAACCACCACCACCATCACCCCTCTTCTTTACACATTTTTAATGTCTCACTTGATGAGACAGAGTAAAGAGGCCAACACACAACGGATTTACTCCAAATTCAGAAGAGTCTAAATAGAGCGTAATCAGCCATCCTACCTTCCCGCGCTTCATCAGTCAGTGACACTTCCTTCCCTGGAAGTAGATGTATGATAATTAATAAACAGACTGCATGGTGTATTCTCATCAGCCATCATGTTGCACGTTTGATAGTGTCAAGAAATCACAAACTTAGTTTGTGGCTTTTTTTGAAAAAGTGCAAAAAGTGGGTCGGAACAGTGATGTGCTAAAATGTTCGGAGAAATAAAAGTTGTTCATAAACCAGTCCTTTTAGAATGAATCTATACCAATGGTGTTTATGAACGGTAAATCTAATTACACACAAACTATATGTTGTGAATTTTAAACATCTCAAGCAGAAGTAGTAAGCCCATATCTAAAGCTCTCAAATACAATCAGAACAGAATGTTGATTCGGCGGTTATTGCTTCCTCCACAAAGCAAGAAGGTCCCTTCGATTTCGACAGGGGACTTGTCTGTGAGGAGTCTTCATGTTCTCCCTTGATGATTAACCCAGATGAGTCAATGGGTGTGTGAATGGCTTGATGTCTCAACTGGCTCCAGGGGGAACCCTGCTCTTGCCCAATGACAGGTAGGATGGGCTCCAGCCCCTTCACGGTCCTGAGTACAGGAAAAGCAGTATAGAAAATGAATGAATTAAAAAATAAAAATTCAAGCAATGAAAACCCTTTTCAAAAATGACTTGTTGTTTTGCTATTTGTAATTTCTTTCAGATTTTCCACATTTATTTCAACATGATTTATAAAAAGTAAAAAAATGTAAAAGTGCAAAGAATCATCCAGATGTTGATGCTGAATGTTTCTGTAATGTTTCTGTTTTCTTTGAAAAATAGATCAATAGATATGAAAATAAATAAAATGAAAAAATAATAATGTTATTCTATATACACACATACACAAATGTGACACGTAAGAGCAGAGCAGCCAGCTGCCTGCTCTCACAGAGTTAACGCATCAGCAGAGTTAAGTCATTTAATGGAAACCACTGTTTCCTTAAAGATGTAATGGGACAATTTTTGTTCCCTTTAAAGGCCTCAATTGTAAAAATCTCTGGCGCATAACATTCAAATAATTTGAAATGACTAACAGAAATTCATTACAGGAAAAATCAACGACAAATCTGTTAATTCCTTTCAGGAAATTTAGGGTGTGATATAGGTTCTTCCAAAATACATTTGACCCTAACATTGACTTTCAAAGCAGTTTTTATAACCAACAAGAACCCCCAGGTGCCTTACACTGCTCACAGATTAAACATTTCATTTGAAACAACTCAAGGTTGGAGACTGTTTTTCGCAGATCTGACAACGTGCAGCTTGGAGCTGATAAAAGGATCAACGTTTCAAGACAATTAAATCGACACCGAAAAGACAAGCATGCACCACAGGGATCTCAGCCCTTTCTGAAGTGAACTGCTGTTGACCCTGTCGACCACTGTTGCACATTATTTGGGAAAAAAAAAGAAAAAAGAAATCTATTCAAAAACAAAAATGAAAAAAAGCAGAGATAGTAAATTAAGTCTAAAATATCTCGTGACTGACCAAGATGGGTTCGCCAACAAATAATGCATCCTGTGATTCCTTTTTATATTTTAGGAAATTTTCATTTATTTTAAGGGGCTAATTGTTTCTGTAAAATTGATCCTTTGATTGTTGCACTAGCATATATCTGAGTAATGAACTAATTTTTTTACGTTATTATTTATTTACTGCTTGACTCTTTTTTGCAGCACGAAGTGCAGCAGTCTGAATCCGCCTGCTGTCTTGTCAACAGTCTCTCCACATGATCGTAGAACATCAAGAGATCCCAGTTAAAATGTTTTTTTATTGAATATGACCGCTGATAGATAGGGAGGAATCTACTCTAACAGCCTGTTTTCTCCTTTTTCTACTGTTTTATTTTCAATGAATGTTCCCCATTTCACCTCCCTTCATTTGGATCTGAGTCTAATAAGCATTGTTGGTACTCTGTTTTTGATCACGATTGAAATACAATGAACAACCACAACATGAGTAAAGTGTATACTATGAATAAATCCACTCCTAAAACTTTTCTTTGTTTTTGATTTTATAACTCATCCTATCTTTTTGCCACTGGGAGGACCGCTAAGAACCAAGTACCCCCTTTAAAAATGTAATTGTTTTCACAAACAGAGATAATGAATTAAGTGATCAATTCTCCACTCCCTTCAGGGAAAATTTGAAAATTTGCAGTGTTTTTACTTTTCAAGATGTTACACTGCAAACAAAAGAGCACATTTGACTTGTTAACATTTGCCAAGTGTGTATAAAATGGGTCACACTTGATTTGGAATTTACTCTGTTACCAAAATGTACTTTTTCACCTAAATCAGGAGTCTTACAGTTGCAACATGGATGAATGTAATGTTTTTTTTTTCTAAAAACGACAAGGACCTAAAGTCTCTATATATTAGGAAATATTGCATATAGATATATGATAATTGTAATGTTAATTTCTGTCAAACCATTTTTTAGTATAGTGTATTTATCTAAGTCTCCGGCTTCACTGAGTACGTCAGGTCCACTTGAGCTCAATACGGTGAAATAACACAGGTGAAATACAAGGAAACAACAACTGGATTTATCTAACTATTTTGTGCGCTGACAAAGCTATATCATACATCTCTGGACCACATATGAAAAATACAAAGAAACACAAGTACTAGGGGATGGCTTGGATGATTTAATACATTTTGTTAAAACAGGCTCCGTATTGATTGTATGATCCGTCCTGAGTTCTGAGTATATGTGTTCTAATTTTGTATTTTTCAATTAAATTCAACAAAAGGAAAAGGCAATCTATTAAACTTTAGATATTGTGGGAAATCTTTGAAAAACCCTAAGTTATTTAGCAGCTGATATATTCGCTATCAAAATCTATTCATTTTCATTTAATGTCTGATTTCAAACTGCAGCATTTGAAACCAATATGTATCGACAAAACATGCGCTGGAGCTGTCACTTTTTCTCGCTGGTCAGAAATTGATACTATACTGATATTATCTAAAGGGAAATACATTTCTTTAGGGATATATCAATACAAAGTATCTAATCAAAAGCCATATTGGAATTATTTCAAAGCAGTAACTTGAATAAAATCTGTTGCAAAATACATTATGTCAAGCAAGCTAGTCAAATTCTGGGTTTGGCACATGCACTCCGAGTATATTTGGCAGAAATGCAATTATTTATGTTTTGGGTTTTTTGGTTGTTTTTTTAAGATAAGGACCGGAGTGTTCCAGAGGAAAAAAAAAACAAAAACAAACATTAAGCAGGAAAATCCAAAAGTGTCAAATGCACTACTGAGTCGTCAGATCAATGGGGACTAAAAGTACCCACCGACAAGTTTTACCGTCTGAACTCACCATTGATTTCAAGGAGAGCTACTCATTTTATAGCCATTTGTGAGGGTTTTTTCTACACAGTTGTGATGATTTTGTGGTTTTCTGTGGTTTGCATTTCTGTGGAGGGCCACGATTTTCCGAGCAAACATGGACGACCTCCATGGTAACCAAGGGCAGCGGAAGTGATTGTCCTTTGCAGTGCATGGTCGGACGAAACAACACCTCACCATGCAAGAGCTTTTGTTTTACTGTACAGACATGACCTCCACAGACTGGACTCAGCTTGGTTATATTTTACCACGACAAAGGAGAAAGAAATGAGACTGGGATTAAACCACATTAATTTTGATTATCCAGGTAAATTAAGAGCAATTTTCTGGTTGGACTTGGTTGGAAGAAAGGGAATTGGCAGAGTCACAGAGCAACAAACCACATCTTTTCTGCTGTTTCTTCTGCCAAAGTATTTATAGCCCTGGGGAGGGACATCTAAATCTAATAAAACCATTACATTGGATGTGAAATTAATAAACACCCCTGAGTGTAGGATTAGTCATTATATACTTTCTTTTCCTGAGTTAAGCAGAAAGAATTAAGACGGGGAAGATTTTTGTTCACGTTTTTTTTTCCCTCACATTCTGCAAAGAACTGTATTTACTAACAGACTTACAGCATTTTAAAGTCAACCTTTGGGGTACTAAGTATCACGGCTCAATGATGCCTGTTTTTCAAAAACAAATGTCCTTTTTGTGCAGTGACTTTGACCGTTCACATCTAAAAAGAATATCCTTGCGCCCAAGTAAAACATGTCCACATTAGAGGGATTTTTGTTCTTGGAGTCGGACAAACGGGGGGGAGGGGGGGACCACTTCATACCGGTAAGCATTTTAAATAACTTTGCGGGGATAACAAAAGTCGGAGATCATTCTGTGATGCATGCCAGGGTTCGGACAGACATACAGAGGAATTTTTACTGCCTTGCTCACAAGGAGTCGGGCCTGTAGACACCAACTTAATGAGATTCCTAGGCTAAACACACAAAACATTTCTTTTAGCTAAGCAGTAATAACATCTACAGAGTGATTGTTTTCATCACCTCCAGGGTCAAGCAGCACCACCTGCTCCCCCCCCCCAGACTATCCAACAACCCCTAGGCTCAGCAAACAAATCAACACCGCCTCAATAATGATGAAGGCGATAAACCTTTCTCCTTTTGAGCGAGAGCCCGAGGCCTCCTCAGAGCTACCACTCAGCCATTTCTCCAAACAGATAAGGCTGAATCTCACTCGTATCACGCTCCACATTGCCTCGGTCACAAAATACAAACTGGGTCTCCATTACTGAAATGTCACACCTCATCCAATTTGTTAAGGTTTCTGGGACACCCAAGCCAAGCTCATGCTGCTGTTTCTCTTATCAATTCCAGAGCATGTCTGCAAAAAATGGCAAGGGAAGCTGCTTTCGGCGTGTGTTGTAATAGCGGCGTATTATCGAATATTCTCTGTGTCCTTTGTTGTGAGTTCCCATTCCCTTCCCCTTTTCTCAAGCGCCCATTGTTGGAAATTTGCTTCTCTTCTGCTTCAAACTGTGGCATTTAGAACGTGGACGAATTGCGATCCATTCAGCAGGCAAATAGAGGAGAGGGTGGGAGCCCATTAAATGAAAGCAATCATCAGGCTTTATCTCGGTGGCTGTTTTGTACGTACAACTGCTGCCTGCAAATCTATTAAACAGCCGTTCCAATTAGATTCTCGGATGAGGCAGAAAATAGATGAAAAACGTGAATGCACTGCTAATGAACAGAATCAAAAAAAGAAGTCACTGATAATATTCATAACTTGTCTGAGTGATGAGCAATAACTGGCAATTGTCCATATTGTGACAAATGATTGAATGTTGTGTTCAATGTAATTTGGAATAAATTCCAAATTTTTTGCCTCTGGAACAATTACAGATACTGAGCAGCAATTTGGGTGAGAACTGAAGCAGGAGGATGAGCATTACTGCAGAATACGTTTTTGTGTCACTCTGATTGAAACCCTCGAAAAACAACATGTTGTTGTCAACATGATTATCACGTATGTCTTCAAGCACATCTCCACTCTATTAAAGGCACAATATGCGATCCATCATTAAATCAGTCCATATTTCAACAGCACAACAATATAATAAAGATTCAAGAGTTAAGTAACAGCCGCTATATTATAGGTAAACATTTAGACAGAAGAGACGGGTTCCCCTTACTTTTTATTTATCAGACAATATGACTAATTGGTGCAACCAGACAGCTTTGACGGGACAACCCAAAAAGAACTTGAAATTCATGTGCCATGGCTTATATTGCACTACTAGGACATTTGGAGAACCTTGTACTCAGGAGGATTTCAAAGCCCGTGCTGATCTGCTCTTCAGGAGCACGGAGTGGCTTCTAGGCAGATACCGCTTCCCTAAAAAATTCATTGATTGATTTATGCTGCGATTTACGACTACTACGTTGGGGCAAGAGAAAAAAAACAAAAACAAACCAAAAGCAATCCCACTGCACATTCAGCTCCTGTCTACCCTGGGATTTTTGGCAACCTGAACATTTCAGCTGGAGAATGGAGAAATGTGCGGCATTTCACAGGAAGCAGATTTATAACGGCAGTGTCAGATGCAATCATTTCATTGGACTCAACTTACATCACCTTCCAATACAGCCATCACCGACAAGTCAATATTAAACAAGGATTTCACATGGTCGCCGGCATTGTTGCCAGGTTGCCTGGAGGAACACGCAACTCATTAACTCAGAGCAGCTCAGTGGGTGCGTGCCTCCAAACAGGAGCTGTTTCTATTGTTGCTGCTGCAACACCCAAATTTCCCCTATGGGGATCAATAAAGTATTATCTTATCTTATCTTATCTTATGATGACTGGCTGATTGGCGAGTGTTATAACAGTTCAAAGTTATTTTCTGGGCTTCGTATGGTTATCAAAACATCTCTATGGGTGATTGGGGATGTCCCCTAAAGATGTGGCTAATGACCCCTGTAGCCAACCCCAGGACCCAGCAGGAGCAGAACTACAACTGGGCCCACACGCTTTTGAAAAGTGCCATTGACCGCACAATAGGCCTGGTGAAAAGGCATAGCTGTGCCTGTCCAGCGCAGGGGGGGCGGGACTTCAGCACATGCCTGAAAAAGTCTGCCACATCATTTTAGGTTGCTGGGTGCTTCACAACTTGCCATCAGATTGGTTGTTGCTTGTCCTCCTTCGATCAGAGATATTCGGCATCTGTGGGTCGTGACATGCTTTTTGGCAATGACTTTTCTGTCACACCATTTCTTTTCTGTCTCTGACACGGCTCTTTTTTCTGATCCAACAGAATTTACAGTGGCCGTTACCTTTCCCACATTGAATTCTTTCTTTTGTTTGTCACATGTGCATTTAATCATTCAAACAATATTTGGGGTTTGTTTCAACTTCCCCTACAAGAACCTCGATCTCTGTGTCGGTCAAATGGATTTTCTTCACCCTCTTTGCCATGATTTCAGAGAGGAAAAAAAGCCCATCTGTGCCATCTTGGAGGGATTGTCAATCCCATATATGATCAATTGGGGGTGTTTCCAAATGCAAAGGAGCGGCCTGGCTACCGGCCTCTAGCGTATCCTAGATGTCGACCAGTGACATCCAGGATACGCTCTAGGACCCCCTTGGCTCTGAGTGCAGAACAAGCGGTATAGTAATTAAAAAATAGAATAATTTAGCAGTAGTTTAAAAGAAAATAACATTTACCTGTATTGATTTCTGAAAACTACTGTCGACCCCAATGATCAATCTTTAAACGGCACCCACAGAGTCAAGTTGTGCTTCACACAGAGAAGGTTGAAGGTGCCAGTCTGGTCAGTGGGTGAGAAGGAACAAGCTGCATGTTCACGTTGAAAAACAGACACATGTCACATCAATAGCCCTGCCTGGTCTTCAATTTCGGGGTGAGAAGATGGCGGTTTATTTTGGAGGGCAGAAAATTGAAAAATCTTCCTCCTGTTAGATCAGCAGAAGAAGAATCTGATCCTGGGATCCTCGATGGAGTGTAAGTAATAGCTTGCTGATAGACATCAGTAATCGTGTTGTTATGTCGTGCTGAGTGCAGTTACAATGTAAACAACATAGCATTTGTGCATCGTTCACGGTCAGCAACACCTTAAACACAGTTTCAGCTGAAAGCAGAGAACCATATCTGACAGACATCGCCAATCACCAAGTCAGAATTGAACTCTCCTCCAACTCTGCCTCCTTTTTTAAACCAGGGAGATAATGAATCCTCCTGACTGGAAGCATAAATTGTAGCAGCACAGTTACCTGATCAATAACGCTCACCAGTGACACCAGGGGCAAAACCAACCAGGGGCAGAAATTTAGCGCGCACATGTGCTTGGTGTAAATGCATGACTTTTGTGTGTGTACGTGTTTCCCCAGGTTGCAAGACAGCAGAGCTTATTATGGCTAATTGGCTTCTTTATGGACTTTCAGCTCATTAACTGGACACTTTGAATGCCTCCAGCTTCATCAGGATCTGAGGTTCCATGTCGATAAGGGTTGTGTTAAACTTCTAGAATCCTCAATGGCTTGTGGCTGAGTCTAACCCACACATTTAATGTCTCATTTTTTTTAGATTTGACTTTTTGTGTCCCTTGTTTGGTTATTAAGTGAACATTGAGCACACCAAGAACGAACTAAATGCTAGTATTTGTTTTCCATGTAATTCATTGACTTTCAAATGAATTGCCACCTATTTTGAATCAAGATGAGTCACAGTCTGAGAAATAAGGTCAAAATTTTCTAACACCAACCAATTAATTGTAAATATTCTCTGTTTCTTTAAATTACCTGCTTGTTTGATGATATATGATATTTTCTGCATTGGAAAAGACTGACTATCTTTCCGAGTTAATTGAGAATATTCTACGAAAGTAATGGGCATTTAACATGAACATGTCTGTACCCAAACAAAAGAAATAAAGTAAATTAATGCTCTAACAGTCATCATAACAGTTTTCATCATGACAGTTCTCCAGTTTGCAGTTAATTTACTGAATAATGACCTGATTATTAATCTGTAAACAGTAAGGATGCCTGAATATCATCAAATAGACACATGCAGTACATTTGTAAAAATATAACTGAAAATCAGGCCATGGAATTCTCTAGAAGGTCAAAGATTGATTTATACATTGTAATTGGTGCAAAGAACCATCTCTAACTGCTTGGTAAATGTTATTCTTTTACTAGCACCAGCTGATGTTATTCTGCTGAATTTGAAAAAGTAAAACTTGAAAAGTTAAACATTTAGCTTCAATTTATATATATTTTGTTTCCATTTTGTTTTCACATCTACCCGTCTCAAAATAGCATTGTTTCCAGCCCTGGCAGTGGCAGACCTCACAGCAGACAGTCAATCAGGGAGAGTATAAAAAGCATAATCAAAGAAACGGTCAAAAAGTCAGCAAAGAGCTCGAAAAGCAAAACTTATTTCACAGACACATTCGGGAGACCTGTCAAAATAAAGTAGAAAATGAAACGAGTCAAAAATTGTAGTTGATGAAGCACAGATTGCAGTACAGACAACAGTGTCTGTGTAGTGAAAAGTTAAGTAGATGCTTTTCAGAAGGGTATAGTCATTTTTTCATTCATTCAACCGCTAACCTTGCAGAAAGCCTAAAGACATGGGGAGATCCTTTAAATGCAGAGGCCTCCTGTCGCAATCAAACCAATTATCTTCTTGCTATGAGTCAGAAATGCCAACCACTAAACCACCCTAGAAGAGTGTCGATTATTTTTTGGTTTTGCTTTTATATAGGTAATAGTGGTTTATTTGCATAGCCATACATTTAATTTACTAAAAAACATTAGAGATTAAAATGTTCTGCATCAGATCACACCTATATTGGAAAAGTCACATATGAACACATTAACTCAAAAAATCAGAAATTCAACATCAGAAAAAGAAATTAATTCTACAAATCAAACTGTCTCCATTTACTCTTGTGGCTAAAGTAGTCTGCTGACTTCTATTCAGTTCTTTGTCACTGTGTTTATTTAAAGTGTACTGCATCATGAATCATTTCTGCATCATTAACAGAGACGCCATGCACACTGCAGTCATGCTCCCTTACAGTATTAACTTTTTAAGAGTTTTCTAATTGTCATCATGATTTTTTCCAAGTTAGTAAGTTATGATGACTGACAGACCAGAGATGAGACAAAAATAATTTTTTAGATCATCAAATTACTCAATAATGCCAAATACATGGTTTACATCATTTACTCTTGCAAACCTGGGTCCTCATTGAAGAGTGCACATTTGAGCTCTCTCCACCTTGTATTTAAGTTTAGTGTAATACAGCTTAGAAGTGATCATTGTCAAAAAAAAAACACTGCATGACTCTTCGGCAGATTCCCACATTAAAGGGAGCAAGTAATAAAACCCAACAAGCATTGCAGTTTTAGCAGGACAAGGAGAATGATAACATTGATTTTAAAGTATAAACACAAATGCAGACTTGTGATTTTTACAAATCTTTTCTATACCTTTGTCAAACCCCAACACTTGGTTTATAATCATTTAACTTCAGTGAAATCATTCAAACTTACCCAGCAGCATTCAGACCATCAGCACTGACCACTTCAGTACAGCCTTCAGAGTGCTTTTCTGTTAGGCGATAATTTGATAGTTTTTTTGTGTGTTGGACCAAGAAAACACCATCAAAGAGGGGCCTTTTTGCCTCATCATGCAGATATATGTGAAAAAAATGATCTCAAACCCCTTGCTACAATGCTACAATAAGATAGAAAAGGGAATACATGTCCACACTTGTGTTCCCTCTCTTTATAGACCACAAAGTTTTTCATAACCTGAAGTTCGCTGGATATGATATGAAACAGTTGTGAGGTCCTAAACTTCGTGTGGAGTAAGTCTATTACACAGCAATCAGACAGTTTTTGACATGCTTGCAGTGATGGCAGCCAGCCAAACAAATGCAATATTCGTCCACTTTACCCTTCTCTTCTTCTCTTCTTTCATGTACCATTACAAAAGAAAAGCTGTCAAATTAATTCATCCACAGAAGAAAATGTCAAAATACCACTTATAATCTCTATATTGTGTATCTTCAGCAGGAAAATGCTTCTTCCCTCTGACTCTGATACAGTTTCCTGTTATTCCTTTAATTACATAACCTCATAAATATCACCTCATTATTTGCCCTGACGTTGCCTGGATGCCTTTGTTTTTCATTGTTTGACTTCAGTTTGTTATTCAAGCCCCTTTGGAATTACGGCAGAGTCTTTTCCTGGTTAATCTGATAGATTATCGTGGCTTTATGAATTTGGTGGTTTGTGAATAAGATGATCTCTGATACTTAGTTCCTCATTATCATCTGCTTGTTTGTGTCCAGTGCTAATCTGTAAAAAAGACTCAGATGTCTGTCTATCTTTTTAGGAACCCTCACAGCCTGTATGGAGGACATTGTGTTGTTCTTCCACATAAATGGGCTGCAGATTTTCACCACAGCTGAATGGAGCAAAGTGGCACCACATGGCCTTTCACTGAATTTGTGCCCCATATGCCTGGCCATTGATGATCACTAAAGGAACATATATATCATGAATTATTAATATGCTCTATATGTGGTTAAAGTAGGTCACTGCGCGGCAATGTGTACTATGTTACCACTTTTGCCTCCAGCTGCATACAGTGAACAGTAGAGAGGAAATATTTTCAATAACTCCATTCACAAGTACAATTTAGATTCACCAATTCAGCACTCAACCTGAAAGTCTATTGCTCTTTATCAAGAGGTATTGTTTGAGTTTTGAAACAAAACATCTGCTATGTAAGTATGAATGAAACATGACGAATTCAATTGAAGAAAGGATAAAATGTGAAAATATTACATAACATTCTTTATTTTTCCCACCTATCCTGCGCTATCCGGTCGCGGAAGGCGGAAGGCTGGAGCCTATCCCATCTGTCATTGGGCGAGAGGCGGAGCTCACCCTGGACATGCGACATATAACCACATCATAAGACTTATGTTGGAGGACACAGGTGTGGGTTTATCTAAATACCTGTGGGGAATTAGCCAAAAGGGTTGTGACAGTTCAAGTGTGAACTCAGTTATATAAAATGTACATCAAACACAAAGAAATACCTTAAACCTTTTGGTTAGCTTGCAGTCATGAACTGCATAATAGCTATCCTGCAGCTGATGAGGTGCCAAACTCCTAGCTGACATCTGTAGGTGATGAATCGGCTCTTTTGCGAGACATTAGGACCATTTCCACAAGGTAGGTGATATAAAATTAGTTATTTTACAAGCTTCAGTCAGTAGACCCACTTGCTCCATCAAATTCTACATGAATACCATATTTCTGTCAAAGTGCCATTTTCAGTTGCATTAACACGTTACACGATAACCGGCCCATTTGGTCTAGATTGTTCCCAACAGATTAGACGAATGCAAAGTCATGAAGTCCACTCTGGGATTAAAGTCTCTCTTACTCTCTCCTTGGTGAGGTAACCAGCGGCGCTTTGGACCCTGGGAACAATGTGACCTTGCAGTTTATCCTCAAATCTCGTTTGATTTATGCCCTGCCTGGATCTTATGCTCTAGCTCTCTTTTCATTGCCAGATTGCCACAAACTTGGCTGGCAACTTATTTACTCACTTCACCACTTAAAGACTCCCTACAACCCTCTCTCTTTCCTGTGGTCTACTTTTTTATCTCAAAGCAGACATACTGCTATCTGCCTAGCAGACTCTGCATGCTCATATCCCTCGCATTCCCGTCCATCTGGGTATGTATTAAATTAGTCCCCGAGTTCAAAAGCAAAAGCAATGTGCTAACAATGCAACTGGTCGGTGCACATCCGATTGCGGCAGTTCGAGATAATGGTGAAAATGCAGCGGAGAAAATAAAGGATAAAATTGGCATCAGCTCTGAGAAACAAGTCAAAGCTCTGTCTCTTTACTGCTGCTGCTGGGAGACATGGGAGACAAGGCAAGCAGAGAGAACTGTCCAATCACTGTAAGGCAAGACAACGGGGGACAATCAATGCAACCGCATGAGACAAATTACATGATTTTTCAAGACTGAGAGATGAACAGTGAGAACAAACTCGATACTGTGTGCACACATGCAAACCGGTGAGTAAGAAACATGCTATCACCTCTGTGACAGGATTGTTGAGTGGTTGAAAGCTGTATTAAGACCCTAACAACATGGTGCTGCACTCAAAAGACACGGACACTGCCCTTCACGGTCGGTACCTGACACTTTATCCTGTTTAATACACACTCACTCCTGTAATTAACACATTTTTACACTTATTCAAGGAATCTAAACTTGAAACTATGATAGGAATAAATATAGTAGTTTAAACTTGAAAACCTTAAAGCAGGTTTTGTGAAAACAAAGTGATACAGATGATTGCTTTATCCAGTTTAAATCAAAAACTATTAATAAGCTAATTTTAAGTATTAGAACAACTTGAAAGGATTAAATAGCTCGAACGCTTTGCTTAGTTTGACAAAGACTGGTCTCTAATTTATGTTGAGAAAAGAGAATTTTTTATGTGGGAAACGATTCATGAATGAAACAGGAGTTGATTTTCAACAACTACAGGGGTTTGCTCATTTGTCCAAAGACATCAAAGTATATAATAAATTCTAAAGGCTTTGCAATTATTTCAGTTTTTACTATGTAAGGTATATTTTACATACATACATTTTCAGAAGCTTTCTAACACCAGGTATTCGGCAGTCACAGAGAAATTATGTCACATGTGATTACTTTTATAGAGCACTGCAATTTTCCTGCTTCCAAATTAAAAGTGAGGGCAGAATTTTAGGAACTGCCTGAATTTGATTCAAAATTGGAAACATTTCAGTTTCTATTGCATATGTGAATATACATCCCAAGATTTTAATTCAGATTTTGCCAAATATATTTTTTTCTGTTTTTCTGTAACTGCTCCAAATCATGTTGATTGTGATGGAACACATTAAAAGCATCACTAGTAACCTCCCCACACACACAAACACACACACGCACACACGCACACACGCACACACGCACACACACACACACACACGCACACACACACACACACAACGCCCCAAGAGAAAAGGCTGGTTGAAGGAGCTTTCACTTTTAGATATGTTGAAACAAACCATTTGCCATGTATTGTATCCGTCCAGCAGAAGAATTTCTAGATAAAGATTAAAAGTCTTCCTTTCAGTAATGCCCAATTGTTTTTTCAAAATAATCTTTTGTATTATCTTTGATCCAATATGTTTGGGGATATTATCTCACAATTCTCTGACACTCTCAGAGGATACCCAGCTATTGTCCTGCAAACCAGAGACTTAAATCTTCTGAATTCTTTCTTTCCAAAGACTGAAATATGCAATTGTACCAATTTTCGATTGATTTTCCATTTAACCATTTAAAGAACATACTTTTTAAGTACACAATATCCTGGACTAAAATATGTAGTGTACATGTTAAGATATACAAGGAGGGCTTGACCTAGAATTGAGTAAATGTATCATACATGAGCTTCATCTGCAACTACCTAATTCAGAGTAAGTTCTCAATTGAACCTGAAATCAAAATGATTTCCTTGTAGAAGTAACTGACTGAGGAGAAAAGGAGGAGGAGGCAAAGACAAGTAAATAAATAATTAAAAACCTGAGAAGCAAGAGACATTCGTTGGGGTAACATATATGGATTTCCCATCAGTCACTGCGAAACTCTGATAAGCAGCTTTAATGTGACACAACTTAAATCAGATATTAGCAGTTTTACAGTATATGCAACAGCATGATGGAAAAATTCAGAAACTGGAGCATGTATTCTTGAAAATGTGTAAATGTGCAGTGTTATTACAATGTCATAGTAAAATGATTTTTTTTTTTTTTTTTTATCAATTGCTTTGTCAAAAGTAGATTCAAATATGCCTTCCTCAGAAGGCTGAGACTAAAAACTCAAACAAATGAATACCAATGACTTTCTGTGAGGGGATCAATTGGGATATTTATTGCCCTATTAACTGACCTGAAGGATATAATCAGATAATCAAACATCTTTAAAAGGAGTGACTTTAATTGGCCCTTTCCCTTTAACCCTAGAAAACTTCCTCACTGTGTTGCATAACATGTAAGCATCTCACTTGAGCCGTGATGAAAGCAATTCAAACTCTTTATACTCGAACTACACTTCATACTTATCGACTTCCACAGAGGACAAACTGAGCCTGTCGGTAGATCACAGCAGATAACGCTCCAGCTAAGGCTGTATGTAGTATGTAGCCTTGCGCTTCAGCGTTATCACGCTTTGTCATGTTCATGCAACTGCCTGAACATACACAACAATTTAACATAGATGGGAAACAAAAACTGATGTAGGCTTTACTATTTTACAGGGCATCCAAAATATTTTGGAAAATAGACACGATTCTGTCAGTGAGAGGACAGGGCTGCCTCTCAGCCTCACGTTAGTTAGCCTTATATCACTTAATGGTAACCAATAGTATCAGTCATACTTTTAAAACATAAACTAAATTAATCAAATACATGTCTTTGGAGGCTCTCAATTATTCAAGTCATGGTAAATTCTTGACCAAAAATCTTCTTGTCATGGCAATTGGCAATTTATTTGGCAATTCATTTTCCCAAGTTTCCCGAATTTCCCCTATGGGGATCAATAAAGTATTATCCTTAATTGGACTTGATTGTCGTTTCTGTTTAAGAAAGTCAAGTCCAGTTACCATGACAAGAAGATTTTGACAACAATTGGTCAAAGACATTTCAAAACCTCCAAAACTTGCCATACATGTGGAATTTGTACATATATTCTAAACAGGTCTTCCCTTTCCCCATCCATAATTGTATAGACAGCTTAGTCATAATTTAAGATTTCCCTTGCATTCTTTTTTAATATGTACAATGTTTCTCCCATTTCTATTTTTATGATTATCATATGATCCTGATGATCGACCTTTTTTTACTGTATGTCGTGCTACTCTTGCCCTTAAAGAAATAATAACAGAGACTTGTTTCAATCTAAGCAGATACCAGCGCAGCAGGGAGTGATTGGTCTGCACGCTAATATTACTTTGATAACATTTTTAAAAATGTTTAAACACCCTAAAAATATACACAGGGCAAATGGGCAATGTGGAAGGTATTTCAATTTACAGATAACAAATAGTCAGTGTTGACATTTGAGTAAAAATGTATTGATGTAAAACTATTTCATAACTCTTTTGAAATTGAATATAGTGATGTGGGAGAAACAAGTTAAATTTATCATATTTTCTCACGTGAATATGCAATAGTTATCTTATTGCACAAGACAAGTGCAGAAGTGCTGTAGCATGTTTAAGATATCCATTCATTTCAAATTGATTTGTTTTTAAAGAATAAGTAAACAGAGATGTCACAAATAGCCCTCAGTCAGTCAAATATATCTCCTTCAGTTATGTTTTTTTATTTTCTAATTATAATTAACCTATGTAATTGTTTTGTGAATTAAATACATTTCATATGTATGTTTTTTTAAATGAATCAATTTCACAGCATGATATTTGATTCAAAACATCCTTCCTGCCACATTTAATTATTTACAGAAATCAAACAGTGCAAGTGAGAAAGATGATCATCAAAAGGCCGGCATACAAATATCTCTGCGCTATTACCACCTACAGTCAACCAATAACCAACACCGATACAACTAGGGTGCGCAACTAGAAATGGAATTGCAAACTGATTGCATCTTTGTCGGATGAAAAAGTAAATGTGCAACGTTTGCATTTCCCCCTCAATAAAGGGACGGTTAACTTAAGAGACGCCGAATCCTACAGTGTCAGTCATCAGGTCAGCAGATGGATGTTTACCTCTCACAGCCTTCTTACAGCCAGCACTCGAGGAGGGAGTCAGAGTAGCAAGTATGATGCACACAGTGGGAGTCCTCCACATGATGGCTGGAGAGATGTAGCCCTTTAATCAGAGCAGACACGAGCAGGGAGTGCTCCAGATTTACTCACATTAGTTCCAAAAGAAAATCAACAGATGACATAGAAATATTTGATCGATCTGTTTACTGCAGGAGTCAATATAAATAATCCTTTGTGATGTCTATAACAAAAGATGATGGCGATGTCCAAGGGAGAAATACATACAACAGACATGTATCACACAAGTAGAGTATCTCAACAGGTAGTTGTAGATCTCTTCCAGTGGGTACCAAGAGGCTACTCTTCAAGGACCTCATGATATAGGTAGTTTTCAATGGTGACCACATACTGCTTTGAAAGCTTATGGTCTGTTTTTTTCTTTACTGTTCTTCACTATAGTTATTTTGAGATTATCTTCTGCGGTGTAAAAAATGTAACTTTTTCGAAATAGTTTTTGTGTGACTTTGGCGGCCAGGCTGCCTTGTGATTGGAGAATCAAAAGCTTAAAATTGGTAGCAGGGACTTCCCCATTCTGTTGGAAATAACACAGAAACACACACACACACACGAAATAAAAACTCCTAAAAACAGGGCTGCTTGTTAGACTTGAAAGCGCCACAAAATCTGTGAGCCATCGATGGCACACAAATCGCAATCAATTGTGTGGTTTAACATCAATTTATCATAGCAATGTGTAACACTTAAATCTGCAGGATAAAGAGACAGTGAACAATGTAGGCATAAAAGCCTTGATTTTCTCCAGCATTGCATAACTGCACTCTGAAATGGAAAACAGTACATTGATATTAATGGTGAAAATGTAGACGTGGTAGGGCATCATATTAGCATATCAAATGTTTTCATGGTGAGCCTGAACATTTAATACACAGTATGTTTCTTACTTAAGTGTGGAGGACAATGTCAAGCCTCATATCTGAAGTTGCATAATGCTATTTCTGACATTTCTAGATCCCCATTGTTGTGCCTGTGCCTTTGTCTTTTATTGTGTATGCAATGTACGGCCATATACATATATGTATATACAGCATTATCAATTTTCTTCTGTATAAATTTAATGATTAACGTTTCTAACCACCTAAATATTCTTTTACATTAAATTAAACCTTTGTGGGAAATGTTTTAACTATTTTATCTCCATGACATTTTACATTTTAAGAACTTTGTATCATCATTGGATATCGTTAGTACATCACTAAGTCATCACTTTTAAACTGCATTATAATATATTTGAACATTTACAGCTTAGTGAGTGACACAGTGAAAAGGAAACCAAGTAAAATAAAGTCACAAAACCTAATCATGGTGCTAACTCCAATTATGGGTTCAATTGAACTAAAGCAGTTGCAGATTTGATCCGTTGTGCATTGGGATAATTTATGCAGACAACTTAATAAACTGACAGTTCAGAGCAACAACATGCACGCTAAAACGCAACCACAATATCACACACAAATGTCTCACTAATGATCCATCTTGACAACAAACACCGCCTTGTTTACATCCACCAATCACTTGTCAGGGAGCACACAGAAAAATAGCACATATCTTTATGGAGTGCCACAACATAAATCTATTAAAAAAAAAAAATCAAAAAAAAAAAAAGCTTGACATGATTTGTGAAGATTAAAGCATAATATAGGGAAAATATCACAAAGCTATTACACACGCACACACACACACACACACACACACACCCACACACACACCCACACACAAACACTCGCTCTCCCCCACACACACACTCTCTCACACACACACTCACACACACACACACACACACACACACACACACACACACACACACACACACACACACACACACACACACACACACACACACACACACACACACACACACACACACACACACACACACACACACAAATATAACTGACACATAGAAAAAAATGGAAAAAAAATAGACACGCAAGATAACAACATAGCAAATA
>CAAKHD010000917.1:80358-90918 GCA_901007705.1 Fistularia tabacaria | reverse complement strand
CACACACAAATGTCTCACTAATGATCCATCTTGACAACAAACACCGCCTTGTTTACATCCACCAATCACTTGTCAGGGAGCACACAGAAAAATAGCACATATCTTTATGGAGTGCCACAACATAAATCTATTAAAAAAAAAAAAAAGCTTGACATGATTTGTGAAGATTAAAGCATAATATAGGGAAAATATCACAAAGCTATTACACACACACACACACACACACACACACACACACACACACACACACACACACACACACACACACACACACACACACATATATATATGTGATTTGGTTTATATTAGTTGGATAATACACTAACAATAGACAGACAATGCAAATATAAAGCTGTATATAAATGGAGGAAAGTTTATATCTAGAAGTACAAGTAGCCAAATAAAGACACAATGTCACAACAACCTAATTCTATCTTAGTGCTGAAAAATGAAAAACACGGTCAAAAAGTCACATTTGTTGAATCGTCACAGCAGGGTGCCATAACCAAAGCTAGTCTGGGAGAACCGCTGGCTCCGGATCCCCCTGCCATGTCTCCCCCAAGAAGATGTGAATCACAGCAGGAAAAAGTCTGCAACCAGACAGGAGAGGAGGAAGGCAGAGCAAAGGCGCGAAATAAATACTGGGAGAGTGGAGGGAAAAGGGACTGTTATCCACTCTCCCTCTTTTTATTTGTTTGTCTGTCTATTGGCCTTTCAAAGCGTTTCAACATCTTGGTTCATGCAGCAATTTCCCTTTGAAAAACCCTTTCTGGACTGATAGTGACCGCACTTCAATAATGACTTTCATCACTGCTGATTACAGAAATCTAAAGCTCTCAGTCACTTTCTCTCTTTTCCTTAAAGCTTCTCACACTCCTCGTGCATGAAAAAACACACACACACACACAAACACAAACACACACAAAAAACACACCGACACACACACGTACACAAAAACACGCACACACACACACACACACACACACACACACACACACACACACACAGACACACACACACACACACACACACACACCTCCTGCTTCCCCTCCCAGGGTCAGAGCAGAAATAAATGAGTAGCAGAAATAGGCTGTACTCTCTAGAGATTTGAGGGTGAATTTGTAATAGCCCGAACAGGCAGAACTCTAGTTTTCCAACATGTATCTTCACCATGATTGAGGAGAAGGTGGGCTTGTATTCACTCGTCCCGAGTTTTTCCCAAGAATGACCCCCCCACCAACATTAGCTTTTATCGTTTATTCAGTGGGTAATGTGTAGTGTGTATTGATGGTTGATCAGTTGAAATTAAATAATTTAGCATCATATCAGTATTACCTTGAGCTGCATTCTTTTCTCTATGCCCTATTCACTTATATTAATATGGCTTATATTCTATTATATTATGCATTCACTGCCTCTATTAGTCTATAATACGATAATACTATGTAATCTATGTAGTCTTTCAAAACCTACATTAAACAGTCCAGTGTGATACCACGGTGGATACAGCTGCTTTTATTATTTTTCTCAAGTGGTATTGACTGTGTTTGTGAGAGGTGTTGACTTATTTCAAGTGTGGGCTGGAATGTATTTTGCTTTTAAACTGCATTGGATTATACAGTGAGGTCCCTCTACAATCCTGCCAGTCCCAATCCATATAAATGAGATGAATCAAATCTGGTGGGGATCATGTCTGGTTTTGGAAATTCATTGGATTTTAGCGATGCCGCCGCTTTATCGATTCTGCTTCTTGGTTTAAGACCCCAGGTTGAATATGTTATTGATACCGAATCAATCTTCCGCGTGGAAGAATGTAACCCACCATAAGTAATGGAAATCTGTATGGCGTGGAGAGAAGAAGGAAGTAACCAAGCCATTTGTAGGAGTGAGAACATGATTCAACACAAAATCATAAAAATGTTATCATTAAGGCTCATCGATCAAGGGCAAGTATGAATCCCCTGAACCTACACCTGTGGCATGTATCAGAGAAGAACTGCTTGTTCTGCTCCTCCCAGAACCCACACACGCCCTCTAAGAAAAGGCAGCATAAATATGGGACTGGTAACAAACAGCAACTGAGGACAGTTGTTTGCAACTAATATGAAGGTGCAGAGCAGTGACCCAAGGGGTGCATGCCCCCACCCCCTGTCAGCTGACCTTGGCTTGTGAGCTGAAGTTCCCCAGTGAGAGCACCACAACCTCCTTACAGTCTGAATTCGTCCTCTGGACCCCCTGTACCGAAACAGCCATCAAGGCTGGGCTGACTGTCCTGTGGGAGGAGAATACAGAAGCTGTAATAGGCAGATGGGACTGCTCTGGGCCTAAAAAAATATGTGTGAGGCTCTATCAACTTCCAATGAGAAAGTGGCTTCGGAGGCTACAGTGAGCCATCCACATAGCTGCACCTGGACTCTATCGGTATCACATGCTTCACTCAGAAGAAGGCTCTATTGAAGACCGAGCAGGGACGAGGGAAGAGGGAGTTTCTGGTTCTGGCACTGCAGGATGGACAAGGTATGGGGTAAGCAGGGCTCTTAGGGCTGGCAGCTGGGGACACCAAGGAGATGTTCCGGTCCTAAAGACACCAGTGTAGGACAGCTGCAGGCTGCAAACCCTGCAGCTGGCTGGAGGCAAACAGCAACAGCAGAGGATCCTGTTTGTCAGCTAAGGTGCGGAGTGCAACGTAGCAACCCAAACGATGCCATCATAGGGGCCTCAGGCAGAAGTGCCCACCTGTTCACACAGCTTCACCATTACATACACTTCTATTATATAATAAAAATAACATTTCATACTTACATGCAAAAACATACGTACATTTTCCTGTGGGATTTCATTTATGTACCTGAGAAGTACTTAGAGCTCTTGATGTGCTGCCTCTTCCATTACATTTATGCACGGCCATTCAGGGGAACAATCTAATCAATTACTGTCCAATTACAGTGAATCTCCACTCTACCTCCTGTGCCACATTGCCTTGGGTAGTATCAGACCACCCAACATTTACACACAAAAATAAGGCCTCAGCAATGACACACCACACAACAAACAAAGATGATTGCCCTAATTATAAACAGCAGGTATAAGAATGCAAAGCATAATAAGTACAGCTCAAAATTAAAATAGCTGAGCCTGAAAATCTTCTAAATTTTGACTGAGACTTATATTTCATCTTTTTGGCAATGAGGTCTGTTCCATGTTATGTGTTGTTTTTTTGACTGATTTTAAAGTTCATTTTGGACTTCAATGACAAAATAAAATACTAAATGACTTCATGCCCTCTCTCTGGTTCTTTCTAATTTCCATTCACATTAGAATTCTATTTCAACAGGACCCGCATATGAGGTCTTGTTCTACCTGCAGTATTGGCACCTACTGCAAAGTGCAGAGTAAAATGTGCAGTACCAGGAACCTAGTTGTTATGGATGATAGGAGATGCAAAGGAAATACTGGTGTCACAGTACTAATGTGCTGCAATGGACCGAACAAAGGAGCGCAATAAAAATAGCAGCAGATACCATTCCAGCCATTCATGTCAGGTTTAGGTATTTCAAGTTATTGGATTACTGTATGCACGTAGAAACAATCGTTGTCCAGGTCATTGCTTTCTAATATTGCCTCTTGAATTTTGACGAGGAGTAAAAGAGAAATCAGCTGAGGAATTTCTCCCTTAACCCCTGACCCCCTTCCACATTACCTTCGGTCCAAAAGTCTATTTCCACAACAGCGACCGAATCAGCTCAGCTAGGCATGAACCAGCCTCAATGGCGTCCGGTCGGCAAGATGCTGCAACAGCTATAGTAATGATGCTGTGGGAATTCATTTTTATGAAAAAAATAGGTTTGGTCATTCTAATTGGTATATGCATCATTCGCACACATGCACATACACTCATACTGGGAGCAGGAGCAGACTGCAAAACGGTCAAGCATTAATCAGCTATCTTTGGGTAAAAGGGATAGCCTGTCTGTCTATAAGCTTATATCTGACTCTTAGGTAGATTAGTCGACAATAAATGCCACCCCTCTGCTGCTAAGATTCGATGCTATGGATGATAGGAGCTGTAGCTGAAATGACAGGGTTTGATCAAATCTTTTCATTTGAACCAAACTCGGTAATTTCAGACAAGAACACTTGTCAAAGAGGTATTCCAGCTGTTATTAAGGTCACATATTGTGATTTTTTACACAGAAAAAAAAGATTTTACAGAGACTATCATTCAAAGCAGTCATCAATTATCTCTTCATGTCTCTTTAAATATATGATCAGAGGATTAACTGAGAAAATTTGTTTTTTTCCCCTCTTGATCTAAATCAAGCCTGACAACAGTTGGATGAAAGTCATTTTAATTGTGTGAGACACGCATTTGTTTTTCCTTTGATGGAATTTACAGCAGCTTCTGAGGAAAAGTGAGGATGCAATAAAAATATCATTTTTTTTAATTGCGAAATTTACCTCAAAGTAAGGTACTAGATCTGATTAATAAAAAAAGAGCAAGATTACAGGAGGATATCCGTCAAAGCCAAAGCCACGTGTATAATCTGATTTTATTGACTGCTTATTAAAAACTGTTGCTCAACTGTTGTATCAGTTGATTTCTGTCAAAATATATACATACAATACAAAAGAAATCGGAATCGTCCATTTAATGTGTTATGTCCAGTTAATGTTCTCTATATCTTGATATGTGGTTGAATGCAGAATATGACTTCAGCATCAGAAGAACCATTTAATTTAGATACTGTCCACAACTAAAGTTGGTCATGTGTGAGTGTGTAATTCTTCCTCATGTGTCCAGATTGAAAGCTACATCTGGACTAATACACTTATAGCAACTAATCAAAACTTGATTGTGTCAAAAATCAGCACTCTCATGTATCATTTAGTCATGACAAGATAAAGCAAAATGGTCACAAAATTAAAATTATTTCAAATTTGCTGTGAAAGATGATGATCTTGCTTTCCGGTGTTGTGAAAAAAATCCCCCCAAAAATGTATCCATCCATTACCTAACCCTTATCCTACACTTAGGGTGGCGGGGTTTGCTGGAAGCTATCCCAGCTGTCATTGGGCAAGAGGCAGGGTACACCCTGGACCAGTCAGCAGTCAATTGCAGGGCCAAATGTAGAGACAAACAATCATTCACTCTCTCATTCACATAAAGGGGCAATTTTTGTCCCTCATTTAATCTTATTTAAATAGAAACTGGATCAAAACCTCAAACACCTCCAGTGATGCTCACAGTGTGACACAGACACCTGACTCAGCCAGAGGAGACTTATCATGGAAGAGTTGCTGAGCTCTTCATTGGGCTGAATGTCATTATATCACCGACACAGAAGCTAAAGACACACAAAAAGTAGGCGGTAGATCACAATCACACTAAATATCAGTCTTCTTTTCCTTTCAGTTCTACCCTTCAGGGGTCACCCCATTGAATCATCTTCCCCCATCTAACCCTATTTTCTGCATCCTCTTTTCTCACACCAATTAACTTCATGTCCTTTTTAGCTCCATCCATAAATCTTCTCTTTGGTCTGAACCTCCTGGCTGACAATTTCAACCTCAGCATCTTTCTACAAAAATATTCACTATCCCTCCTCTGTGCATGGCCGAACCATCTTAGTCTGGCTTCTCTGACCTTCTCTCCAAAACATCTTACAGAAGCTGTCCCCCTGATGGACTCATTTCTGATCCTATCCATCCTCGTCACTCCCAAAGAGAACCTCAACATCTTAATTTCTGCTACCTCCAGCTCTGCCTCCTTTCTTTTGTTCATTGCCACTGTGTCCAAACCATACAGCATCGCTGGTTTCACCACTCTTTTGTAAACCTTTCCTTTCATTCTAGATGAAATTCTTCTATCACAACGAACCCCTGAAACTTTTCCCTACCCATTCCAACCTGCTTGAACCCGTTTCTTAACCTCTTTTCCACACTGTCCGTTGCTCTGGACTGTTGACCCTAAGTACCTGAAATCCTCCAACTTCTTGATCTCAACTCCCTGCAGCCTCACCATTCCACCCGGGTTCCTCTCATTCACACACATATATTCTGTCTTGCTGCGACTAACCTTCATTCCTCTCCTTTCTAGAGCAAACCTCCACCTCTCAAGATTTTCCTCAACCTGTTCCCTGCTCACTACAGAGCACAATATCATCTGCAAACATCATGGTACATGGAGATTCCTGTCTAATCTCATCTGTCAGCCTGTCCATCACCACTGCAAACAAGAAGGGGCTCAGAGCTGATCCCTGATGAAGACCCACCTCCACCTTGAACTTCTCTGTCTCACCTACAGCACACCTCACCACTGTCTCACAACCAGCATACATGTCCTGTACCAGTCTAACATACTCCTCTGTTACTCCAGCCTTCCACAATGCAGCTCCCTCTGACCTTCTCTGTATTTCTCTATTAGCATTCTCAAAGCGAATACTGCATCTGTGGTACTCTTTTTAGGCATGAAGCCACAATGCTACTCACAAATACTGACTTCAGCTCTCAGTCTAATTTCCACTAGTCTCTCCCATAACTTCATTGTATTCCTTTGAATCTCGCTGATAATCTTTTATCATACATTACCCCCGTTTTTTTCCAGCTACTCCAACCTGCTTGAGCACATTTCTTCACAATCTTTCCCAAACTCTCCATTTCTCTTGCCTGTTGACCCTAAGTACTTAAAATCCTCAACCTACATTATCTCCACTGTCTGCAGCCTCACCGTTCCAATTGGATCCCTCTCATTTATTCCGTCTTGCTGTGGCTAACCTTCATTCTTCTTTGCGCTGATATTAGCAAAGAAACATGAGCTGTGAAAAAAAGTCAAATATTTGGAGCACTTTTTTTGACGATGGAAGCTTTCTTCCAGTCAGAGTAGCTATGACAGCAGCACAGCAGCAAAATACGTAACAGTGATATGAAGCATCAGCTCAAATTAGGGAGCTGGCTGCAATCTTCAACTTATTTCATGTTTCACAAGTTAAGAACATCCCGGTGTTTCCCCGATGGGGTGGAGAGGAACTGTTTTCATGGCTGACCGTACACATTTATGTAAAGCAACAGAAAATGAAAAAAAATAAAAAATCATTGCTTAGTCAGTGAGACACAGAAGCATAAAAGTGTTATCCTTGAAAGCATCAATTCATTTTGGACACACTTTTGGACAGGTTGAGTGACATCTACCTGCGTGATGGGCAGCAAAAAATTTGTTTGTCATTTAAAATGCTATTGATGGATTTTATTGATTGATTAGTATATAAATGCACAACTTTTGATGAGCCGATCAGTCCATGTCACAAAATATTGAAAAATTCAGAGTACGGCGTCTGTGACACTAAAACACGAGTTAAAGAAAATACTGACTGTGTGACTCAAAGTGGCAGATCAATTATCAAAATACAATCAGAATCACAAAAACTTTAGTTCTCCCCACGGGGCAATTACAGTCGGTGATTGATATCAATTTCACATCTTTGGACTGACTGTTGCAGCTCTGATCACCATAACAATCATCATTTTACCTATAAAATGTTGAAAAAATGCCGGCAGGCTGATTGTTTAAGCTTAAACTCTAATTTAAGACCTCTCCCAGTGTTGGGTGTCATGACCATATTGCTTTCATAACTGCGGACATTTTAATCCATGAATATAATCAGTACAATCCGCTGAGTGGAGAAATGACAAAAACACAGTGACAGATTATTTTCAGAATATCTCTCAAATGATTGCATTTGCTCCCTTTAGGGTTCCTTGTACTCAGCATCAAGGAATGGACAAAGTTTTTCAGGCTAAATCATTAAACGGGGCACAGAAATCCACCTCACTGCTGTCTGTGTTGGGGTAGATACTGATGTTGGCAGTGGAACAAAGAAGTTATAGTGGAAACAGGAATCAAGCATGTCATAAATGTATCAAATAATTAAGCAAGAATCAACCAAAGACAATGAGGAGTTGGCTAATAATGTTTCTGAAAGCAGGCCTGATGGAGGAAGTGTTGTAGATTTTTGACAATCAATATAGACATATATATTCTTCTGTTGAATAAATATAGTAAACTGCTTTGATTATGATATATAAATCTTTTGCATTGGAAAAATGATATTAAAACTCCTTAGTACTTGTCAATCAGAATGAAAATGGTAGAATAGAATAGAACTTTATTGATCCTCATAGCGGAAATTCTTTTGTCACGGCAGCACAACAATAGCAGTGTCAATAAATATGAATATAAATATAAATAAAAGAGACAGTTAAAAGATATCAAAATATATCTATAGGTGGAGAAAGGCTTTAGGGAGGGCTGCGAGGAGGTAGTAAGGCATACTAGAGCAGTGTCGTAGGCAAAGCAAGGACAGTGAAAATGTTGAACGAAGAACGTTGAAGTGGAGAGAGTTATGGAGCATGGAGGCTAGTAGAATTAGATTTATAATAGGGGGTACGTATGATGTGCTACCATCTCCCCAGAACTTAAAGCAGGGTGTAAGGTTAGTCTTTCCCAGGGGTGATACACTTGGCGTCATAACCAGGTGTTGAAATGTTTGGCAGCAGCAGTGGAAGAAAAGCGATTAGAGATCAATTCTGTAGATGGTAATCCGGAGGTTAAGCACATTAAATTTGTATGCGAGGGAGAAAAGGTTAGACCATTTAAGACCAGGTACCACACAGGGCAGCTGAGTGTAGGCAGGGCGTGGGAGCTGATTACTGATTTGAATCAGTAGCTGGTTGTCCAAGCATATATAGTTAGTACCAGGCTATCGCCAGATATGTTGCTGTGGTCTCAGGTAGAGAGGATAGTGCATTTTTTTTGAGCTTACGGTCCCCTGGGAGGATCGAGTTGAAGAGGCTAGTGAGTGCAAAAAAGCTAGGTATGTTGAGATGGCAGCAGAGGCATAGGAGTAAGGTTGGAGGGCTCGGGTGTGGCCTGTAGAGGTAGGCTGTCGTGGGTTTGTGGCAAAGTCTGTTGTTGGTCTACTGACTGAGTTGGGCATTCGCAGACAGAGCCTGAAACTTGCAGTCAGTAACACGCCACGGACAGCAGAACGCACTCGTGAATGGTTGTGGCTAAGGAGGAAGCGTGGCAGCTGGGGACTTCGTTAAGCAAAGGTTGTTTGTATGGGGAGCAGCTATGTAGCATGGAGGTGTGTTTCCAGGACGCTGGAGTTCACTGTCAAGCCTTCTTGAGGTGTCGTGGGCCTAGCTCGACGAAACACCAATGATGGAAGGTACCCACTTGAAAACCTGCTGTTGGCTAATGTAAATAAGTGGTGGTAGGGTGGTAGCATGCTGGTTGTTTACTAAAGATGGCTTCTCTACTGCCTGAATTGGGCTCCTTGATGTATTTTCTTAGGATCTTGGCACAAGGGACTGTAACACCTTGTCCTGTGTAAGCAATGAATGATACATATGTTAAAAGAAAAAGGGCAAGAATAGAAATGGTGACAAAAATAGACAGAATACAAGTGGACTGACACCAACAATTAAAATAAAACAGCAGAGTTTGGGCATGATGTATGGATGAATAGAGTAGTGGTAGAACAGATGCATCTCCGGCCTGTCAGAGTTGTGTGCCATTCAGACTTGTCATACAGTCTGATGGCTAGGGGCACAAAAAGCATCTGAGGGGTTCAGTTCTGCACCAGGGTGGGATGAGCCGTTTGCTGAATGCGCTGCCCATCAGCCACAGCTCGTCGTGCAGGGAGGTGGGAAGGATTGTCCTGGATAGCTCCCAGTTTGCTCTTCACCCTCCCCACTACCACTGATTCCAGATGGTCCAGGTTCAGTCCCACCACCAAGCGGGCTTTCCTCACTAGCTTGTTAAGCCTGTTTTTTTTTGGTTCTTTTCTTTAATACACATTGATAAAAATCTAATATTAATCACAATTTAAGAACATCAAACACTAGTAACTGAGATACATGAAAGGAACTTTGTTAAGGAGATTTTCACAATTCTCATGCGACATTAAAGCGGGTCACAAGCTCTCACAGCTTAACGAGTTTGGTTTTCATAACATCATCAACGTGGGGTTGTAGAAATAGCACCACCCGCTGGCAACTTTAAATGACTCATAGTTGATCAACTATAAGTTATGATGTATACTTTATTCATCCCATCATTGACGAAACATGAGCAGTTGGAAGGCCATCTACTAGCACCAGCAGTTAGGGTCTTGCTCAACAAGACCTCGGCACACGAGGAGGAGCGGGGAATCAAACCAGGAAGGTCTGGTTCCGAAGACGATCACTCTACCTCCTGCGCCCCTGTATAGGTGCTGGATTTAAGCACTCTGTTAGCCATCACATCATGGCAACCCAGTGCCTTACAGCAGTAAAGGTGATTTTTATCATACATTTTGATGGCATCAGTTAATGCCTAACAGAGCGCTTAAATCCAGCACACACACATATATATATATGTATATATATATATATATATATATATATATATATATATGTGTGTGTGTGTGTGTGTGTGTGTGTGTGTGTGTACATAGTTCAATTGCGAAATGATTTATTCATTATAAGACACTACAGTGGTGTTCGCGTGGGCACGCATAT
>CAAKHD010000917.1:27451-80338 GCA_901007705.1 Fistularia tabacaria | reverse complement strand
TATATATATATATATATATATATATATATATATATATATATATATATATATATATATATATATATATATATGTGTGTGTGTGTGTGTGTGTGTGTGTGTGTGTGTGTGTGTGTGTGTGTACATAGTTCAATTGCGAAATGATTTATTCATTATAAGACACTACAGAAGTATTAGCCTGGGCCCTCATATATGCAGACACTCAAAAATAAATGCCTATTAAAATATCTGTATTGGGAGGAATCAAAAATGTGTGCAGTAAAGGCGTGACCGGGAGAGAAAGATCGGTTGACAAAATCAAGTCAACATATTTTAACATAAATCAAAGGATCCAATAATCAGAGATTTAAATTATTCATTCTACACGGAGACACCTTTTGATAATAGTACCAACAGCAGCAATGATTAGTTGGATTATGAAGTTGAATGGAGTGTGTGTGTCTGTCCACTTAACGCAGCGGTCTCATTATGCATAGAGAATACAAATTAAGGCTGGATGACGATGAATAAAAATTAATTACAAGATATATCTGAGCTACTTTTTTATGGAAATAATTATCATGCTCTTTGCTTAAAAGATACCAAAAAGGTAACCTTCCCCCCCCACGATGTGTTTTATTTTTTTTGTATCTACACTTTTCAAATATTTGGCAACTACTTAGAAAATTCTGCAAACTTCAGCAAGAATTTGGGGGAGGTTTCTTTCCATGCATTCGAGTAGATTCTACATATTTCCAGATGTGGGTTACATCATGCTGCCATTGAGAATGATTTTAAAATCCAATAAATAAAAAGGGAAAAAAAAATAATCTGCATGTAAACAGATCAAATGCAGTTTTCAATATTGCTATCAACACAGTATCACACACTGACAGGCATTTTGCTCTTTATTACACTTAGCTTACAGCCAATAATATTGGACGCTTTGTTATCAAGATCACTGCTCCAATGAAACTGAGGTTTCACCCCCCCCCACCTCCTTCTCTCTTTCTCTCTCTCTCTCTTTCATGTTTACACACACTGACTTGGCCATATTGGTGTTTCACCAACCAGATGCAGCTGGATTACTTTGACATTTTGATATGTCACAGTCCAGCTGTTGCCTTTTCCATCCAAACTCTTTTGATGCCACAGAAGTTACGATGTACGTCACATTTCCACATGTTCTCCCGACGTACCTCCGAAACAGTTCGACATAACTGAATACAGCATCTTTTCAGCGTTCAAATTTCTATCATGACACCTAAACCCCAACTGTACCTTTTGATGCGAAATCCCTCACGCTTGACCTAATTTGAATAATTAATTCATTTACAGTCCAGCAGCAGCTGAACTGTCCATGCTGACATGGAAAGACATTCTGGCAGTTCCAGGACGCACGGTAATATAATGCCACAAACACACAACAGCATTTTGGGACTGGATTGTGTTCTAATCCATCCACCCATTCATTCATTCATTATGCTCCTCAAGAGTTTTAGGTCCACCTGCACGAATAAACTCCATCGCTTGAAAATAGATTATTTTAAAACAACTCCCAAACTACAAATTCATTATTTGTTAAATTTAACTCAATGGTTTGTTTCGGGGGACGGAAAAATCCCCAAAACGAGTTAAAGCTTTTAAAGAGCATTGAAAATGTCATAAATTCGGGTTATTAATGATTCCTGTGAGGTGGTGTGGAGCCGTTGAGTTGCCCACGGAGATGGATAAACTCAAAGTCCTTCGCGGGGGGGGGGAGCGGATTCTGCATGTAAAAGCGGCGATCCAGTGTTACCTTTCAGGTCGACTTGAATCCGGTTCCGATAAAATGGTTCTAATCCCCAATCGTTTCGCAGTTCTCCCTCTTTCCGCGTTCCTGGTTTCGCCGGTTCCTAGTATCGCGACATACCTTCGGGTGAGCCGCGGACCGTGGAGCAGCGCTCCCGGGGGGGAAACTTCCACTTTAAGTGTCGGTGGGGCGAAAAAGGGAGGCTCCGGGTTCCGTTGCGGGCGGGAGGGACTGATGAGTGTGAGTGTGAGTGTGAACCTTATCCCGGAGAGAAATTCGATAGCGGGCGGTTGACAGACAGGAAGCGGCTCCGAGCAGTTCCTCCGCGCGCCGCTCGGAAAACACAGCAGCGGGTTGGCGCGCGCTGCGGGGGAGTGGGCGTTATTGTGAGGAGGGCCAATTGGGAGTCGCGGATGAGACAGGTGTGTGTGAGCCGGTGGATGGAGATCACCGTGCGTGTCGACCCCGGGGGGGGGCTGGAACACCTCCGATAGCTGAACCTCCTCTCTTTAACCGCAGAAGCTACATCGATCGAGAAGTACTCGATATACTTTCTCGAACTGAGGGTGGGGCAGCAGTGGGGTTCACGGTTCGATTCCGGAATTGTATATTCCCTCCCCCTCAGTCCTAAATTATGGCCTACGTCAATGGCAAACTTTAAATTGGTCATAGACTTAAACGGGTGGGTGTCGCCCAGTGGCATGCGGGGGTGGGGTCGACGGTGCTTCGGCCCCGGTTATCCAATGGAAGGAGGGGGTCAATCAGATTAGGACATATGATACTATTTTTTTTAATTTCAGCGGGGAAAATCGATTTTTGGAGGCTTAACTCAATGTAGAGGCAGTTTTTAGCCCCTTATTTCTTTAACTTTATTCCTTGGTGTACCCTTTGTGTCTAGAGAAAATGGTGCGAGCCCACCCCCACGCATGCGCATGATGTCGTAGACGGACGCAATCATCGATAGCAACAAGCCTATGTGGCTGTTAGTTTCCGCGTCTCTTCATAACTCGTCTTTTCTTCAGCTTTTTGTGCATCTAGATTCGTTTTTTTTAAACTACCCAGGTCAGTGAATAGCTCTAGAACGGTTGCAACTAAATTTTTTATAAGTTTTTTTGTTGATTAAATATTTACGAGGGACGCTTCCGAAGCTGTGTGTTTCACACACATTCCTGCTTACGATCGCATTTTCAGTCGCAAACTTTGAAAGATCATTTTCAAAACTGAAATTAATACAAACGTAAGAGGTCTTCTATGTCACAGGAGGAACTCATCAACCTGGCTTTCGTAAGCATTGGAAAAGAATTTCTCAAAGCAAATGTAAAAAATGAAGTACTTCAGGTACTTCAGGTGATAGAAGGTATCATTTGGAGAAAATAATTTCATACTTATTATTGATTGATATTAAAATCGAATAAACCGTTTATTTCATGTTTCATTAGTGTTTTTATTTTCAATTTTTTTCCTCTCATCATACATCTTAGTATTTCAGACCTTACACTTTGGGGCATAAAATCCAGATTTGCCTTAGGCATCACCAAACCTCTGGTGTATTCATGTGTGGCCCTAAGATTGACAGGTGATGGTGCCTGGTTCGAACCCGCCTCTTGCCTAATATCAGCTGTGATTGGCTCCTCCTCATAATACTGGACATGGGTGGGATACCCATGTCCAGGATAATGATTGAATGAATGAACATTTTAATGTTTTACTTCTCCCCTTGGATGCAGATATTAAGACAAAATCTTGTTTTGTTTTGTTTTTTTTAAGCAGCGGTTGAGATAACTATCAAGTGGCTCAAGCCTCCTAGGTATGTGTGTCTTTGTTGACAACCCATGATTCAACAGTGGCACTGCCTACCCATTGGCTTGGTTTCTCTTATTACAAGTGATTTTAGGTTGTAGTTTTCTAAAAGGAATTGAAATAATCAATTCCCTTGTTCTAGATTCTGACAACAGAGGTCTCTGTCTGATCTGGCTGTGTGTTTCCTTTGTGGTGTCAAACTATTGTATCTGTGTTAAAGAGGCATATGCCTTTTTGACACTTCAGTCTCTTACTTACATCTGTTGAGATCTCTTTTACCCTCCAAGGGATCTGTTCCTTCCCATTGAAGCAGAAAAAGTTGCCTCTTCATCGCTCTCAAGTGATATGTCAGTCTGACAAATGCCGCATCAGCACAGAGCTCTCTGTTTTTTGATTATATTATCCCATGATTAAACAGTCTAGGGCTAAATGGAACAAATACATGTCTTCACTAATCAATAGTTTTACTTAGCTTTGGCTATAAATTTGGGCACAACGCCACTTTTTTACAAAGCATCACTCACCGTAGCATGGGGCTCAGTTGGTACAATGGCCGTCCCTTCAATGGGAAGGTTGGTGATTCTATTCCCAGCTCCTCCTGTCTGAATGCTGAAGTGTCTGCAGGCAAGACATTGACTCCCTGGCTGTGTACGCTGGTCTGGTTAGTGTCTTGCACAGCAGTTCAACGGCCATTGGTGTGTGTGTATTTGTGAATGGATGAATGCAATCTAGTGTAAAGCACTTTGACAGCACTGAATCAGGGGTGACCATTTATCATAACATCACAGTGTTTATACAACGTCTGCTTCGATAGTCATAAATGCACATTTTATTGGGAATATCACCACTTCTTTTAAACAGCCATATAGGTACATATACATATGCAAATATACATATTATATATATATCTTCCACACAAGTCTTTTTCCATGACAATGTCAGGATAATGGCATTTATAATTCCAGCTTGAGATGTTTATGGTTTTTCAACTCCATTGTTAAATCTGCTGTCAAACTGAACCCTTCCATCCATAGGACTTGAAAGTTTGGATGCACTCATCTATGCTCCAAAACTCCCCTATCATATACAAACTCTGTAGGTTTTTTCTTTTTTTTTTCATTTGTTTGTTTACTATCTCGTCTAGTCTACTGATCCCTCAAACTGCGAGGTCACAGTGGCTCAGGCATCATCCACACGCGTGTTAAGAGCCCTGGATAAATTGAAACGACAGGGTTTGAGGTACATTTTCAAAATGGCCAAAACATTGAAATCACAAAAATGCTGTCACTCAGCACAAAAACTGCTTTTTTTCCCAAAAGACCTATGGAAAGGACCAAAACATCTACAAAATAGTCAAGTTATAGCGTTCAGAATTTAGTTGTTTTTTTTGGTCCTGTAACATTTCTAATCTCTGGAAGAGGTGTAAAATTACATTTTTTTTTTAAAGTCGAACAAGACAATGCTCACCAAGTCCAACTAAACTAGTTTCTCTAATGTAAGAACGAGACAATACCGATAAGCAGCTTTCCCCATCACCGAGGGAGTTACTGTACACAACTGTAAATCCAGATTGTACTGTATCAATGTGACCACATTAAGACAGTGAAAATTTTTTGCTTCAGGTCTATTCAGGAGCCAAGTTAAAAGACTGGAGGGGTTATAACTCCCCGTTGACACCCCAACCCGTCTCTATTTTCAGCCTCAAACCTTTTAAATGTTTGCCAGTGGAGATCAGAAGGATGTTATGAAGATGGGTGTTGTCAAGGTAAGAAATATTCACTTTTCGTGCACAGTTGTGAGTATGTGTCGGAAAGTCAAGCAGTTGGCTGCCATGATTCCACCTCCAGTAGATATTTGTGGTCCTGTTTGTGGAATGTAGATGGGCCTGATCCAAGACTGAATCATCTACCTGGCCTTGGTCGGTCAGCCAACTGCCCTGCTACTAATCTCCATCTCTCTCTCTCTCTCTCTCTCTCTCTCTCTCTCTCTCACTTGCTCTGTCTCTCACCTTCATTTCTTCTACTGGGAGACCCAAAAATGTTGGAGAAGAGACTGAGTGCCCCCTGCAAATAAATAGTCATTACCATGACAACCAAGCTGGGATGGGATGATCATGGCACAGTGGCAGGCAGCCAGATCAACAGTCTGGCTCTACCTCAGGGGCAAGCTAGCATGTATCTCTAGGGTTTGATACCAGCATAGGGTTTTAGCTTTACCTGAAATCAGTCAGAAAATTGGGAAGCTGGCGTAGTTCAAGCTTTACCTTACAAATGGCTCTCTACAGGTCTTTGTAAGAATGAAAGCTGTTTACTGTATGGTGCGACGCCTTTCAGTGCTGCTGGATGAAAATTGCAAGCCAGAGACTTACAACCTGTCTGCTGGCCAGAAGAGAAATGAGGTGGAATCTAGAGCATATCCTGCCTGAGGAAGTCTGTCTCAATATTTGGAAAGCAATTTTTATCACAATCCAATGAAGGTGAAGCATGCTTTCCACCACCTCTAGCTAAACCTGCGTTGTTCGAAAATAAACCTGTGCTCAACATAATGACCTAAACTGCTGAGATTTAGATAAGGTGGGGAAGACACTATTCACTGAAAACCAAGGAAACCATAAACATGGCTGAACGTCCCTGCTACTCTTCTGGTGGTCTTTGAATGCCTAATGATAGGGCATTTATCCCTATTCCCTGCAGAGCACATTTCATATACACCCCAAATCTCCATTGCAATATCAAAACTGAAAAACTTTTAAGATATTGAAATTCCTAAGTCAAATCTGAAGTTACTTTGCTAATTTTCTCATCTTGTTTCACGATGCCCTTCACCATTTGCTTATTTCCCTTTTACTTCTCTCCACATCCCCTAATGCTCATTAACTAACTGACACACGCTTTATAACTAATATAAAAGACTGGCACACTCCATGGTTGAATATGTTTAATATTATTTGTTGTGTGTGTGTGTGTGTGTGTGTGTGTGTGTGTGTGTGTGTGCAGAAGCCATCTGGGCCAGCTGTATTGGTTCTACTGACGATGGAAGTGAATCGACTGTTCCCGTGATGGCTAATGACAAGCTGCACCTCAGTGATGGGCTTAAGCCCATCTCCTGTAGATCATAAAACTGTCTTTAATTTCATCAGTTGCGTCGGGGCCCAAACGGTCTCATCAGAATTCCTTTGGTATACTTTCAAAAACCATTGATGCTATGGCTTGGTAATCACACATGTTCTCACACCTGGTGCAGAGGTGTGTGTTTGATAGCTCAGATGTCTTTATCACCGACTGTGATGATTGTCATTTACTCCTCCAGCATCTGCACTGTTTAAATAGCATATGTGCGTGAACCCATCCATGCACTGAAGAGTCTGTCGGTACTTAAATAACATGCAGTTGGCGGATAGGGAGCCCACACATTCCTATCTTGATGCAGAGCCAGAACCACCAAAAAAGTCAATGGTGCAGAATCACCTCCGCAAATGACTTCATAATTTGAAGTTGCACACACTTGTACACTCTGATATACACAAAGAGAGGGAGAGAGAGAGAGAGAATAGCAGCATCAATAATCACCATTTGATGGAAACTGCCATAGTAATGAGGTAAAAAACACCTCCAAGACACAAATTTCATTACTGTTGACTGACATAAAACTTGTCAGTATTGACATAAAGACATAAATGATCAGAAAAAAAAATGTTGCAGGAGCCAAAGGATGAGATGTCGCAAACCATAGCTTTTGGATGCAAGGGGGAACATTGTGCTCGCAAAGATAAAAAGCTAGAAATACAACATGGTTTGGCAAACAACAATAATTTCACAGAAATTGTAACCGCACAATTAGCAGCACTAATTTGTAGTTATGATGAACAGGTCAACCTCTATTAACATATAAATGTGTTTATGAAACCAACACATGTTTTTAAGATATTATGCTCTTATTTTCTGTTGTTACATTCTTTCGTTCACTCCCTTTTTGAAGGATGAGATATGGAACGCAATCATAGCTTGAATTAAGGAAAATAAAACCATTCTTTTGTCCATTCTGACAATTTAGCTTCATTCAATTGAGTATGAATTCTGAAAAAATCTTTTAAAGCTTCTTACAAATCCCATGTATTTTTGATGATAAAGAACCCAAGCTCCGTTGAAGTCTGAAGGCTGATGAATTGCTAAGCAGAGAATCGCCTGAGACAACAACAAGCTTTTTCCAGGGTCCAAGGAAATAAAAGGATGTGACTCAACAGACTGGACAGATGTAAGAACACAAAAATTAAATTTTGAAAAATCCACTAAAAGTCATTTACAGGAGCACAAGGGCCTGCAGGACAAGAATACCAGAACTCCTACCTGGTAAGGTTAAGAGAATTCAAATGATTTCCCTGAGAAGATGAAGAACATAAAACCTAAGAATCATCCATCCATCCATCTTCCGCTGCTTGTACATAATTGGGTCGCGGGGCCAGCAGCTGGAGCAGGGAGGCTCGGACTTTCCTCTCCCCAGCCACATGGTCCAGCTCTTCTGGGGGGACCCCAAGGTGCTCTCAGGCCAGCCTGGAGACATAGCCTCTCCGGCATGTCCTGGGTCTTCCCCGTGGTGTCCTCCCATGTTGTAGCTCTGCCGGAGATGGGAGTTGAAACTCCTTCTGACAGGGGACGCTGCCAGACGTTCCCAGCAGACCCTCACATTACGTTTGGGTCCACTCACCGGTAACAGCTCCAGAGTAGAAAAAAAATCCAGCCCCTCTCAAGAGGCCTGGTTCCAGACCCCATGCTGTGCGTCAAGGTGAGTCCAACTATACCTAGTCGGAATCTCTCGGCCTCGCGCACCAGCTCAGGCTCCTTTACCCCGCCAGGGAGGGGACATTCCATGTCCCCAGAGCCAGCTTCTGCAGCCGAGGGTCGGACCGCCAAGGTCCCCCGCTCCAGTCACCATCTAGCTCACACTGCACCCGACTCCCTTGGCCCTTCCTGTGGGTGATGAGCCCAGGGGAAAGGAGACCCATCTCATTCCTTGAGGGCCGTGCCCGGCCGAGCCCCATGGGTGCAGGCCCGGCCACCAGGCGCCATTGAGCCCCGCGTCTGCGCAGGGGAAAACTAGGTCCAAAGTTCTTTTTCATCGTGAGAGTCTTCTGAGCTGCACTTTGTCTGGTCCCTCACCTGGGACCTGTTTGCTTTGGGTGACCCTTCCAGGGCCATAAAGCCCCCGACAACATTGCTCCCAGGATCACTGGGACACGCAAACCTCTCCACCACGATAATCATCATCGACAAGTAGCAAAGACAAAGTGCATTCTGATGAAAATTGAGGAAACTCAAAAATCTTTACTCACGGTTATTTAATGTTTAAAGACACTGAACACTGTTTGTTTGCTGAAGCATAAGAAGATTATAATATATATATATGTATGTATGTATGTATATATATATATATTTATATATATATATATATATTTATATATACACACACACACATTTTATTATATCACTATATATCACACATGTAATTTGCCATGTCTATAACTGCTAAAACAGTCCTCTAACTACTGTGATGAAAGGAGTGCAAAATGTGTGTTCTTCCAAAAAAAAGCCCAGCAAAAGAGGATCTGTAGACTCCAAAAACATATTTTAGGTTTTTGTTGAAAATCTATTGATCGAGCCATTCATTGATCAAAAACTTTATGCAAATGTAGAAACTGTTTATTAGACATCATGAAATCTAACGGAAAGCCCTATTGAATGCTGAGACGAATTTCTCAGTATTAAAACCTTAAACCAATCATTAATACTTTTTAGATAAAGATTTGTACATGGAAAACATATTTTTCCTCCTAAAAGGCATTACCAAACAAACAGGCAAACAAAAATGTGATCGCATGGAGATCTTATGGAAGTTACAGAGCTCCATTAGTCCCAGAGAGCATAAAAATAAAAGGAAAGACATAAAAGAGCCAAAGCACTCGGCCAGACACATTATAATAAAGTGCCAAGTCCGCAGCACAACCAGAATGAGGATGTCAGAGCCAAGGAGCAGAACATGAGATCAACAAACCACACTGAAATCCCCAACTTTGCTTCCCATCAGCCCCAATGCTTTTTTGTCCTTAAACACAATTCGCTGCTCATTATCCTGAGACGAGAGGGCGGAAATGAAACATTTCTTTTGTTGAATGTGGCAATATCATCCCATTATTAGTAAGAGGTTCCTGCAGGGCGGAAAATAAGTAAGACCTTACTGACTTAATCTGGGTAAGAAATGCAGTAATTAAAAGCAGGATCTCCACCCAGTGGGGCTCTGCCCTGCATTTTCTCTTTGAACCGGCTGATAAACAGAGTTTTTCTGGCTGCCTTCGTATCTATGTAAATAAACAATTAAGATTTGGAATGCAAGATGAGAAAGATTCGCCTCTCTTCACTGGATTATATATACTGTAACATCCATGGCCTCTGCTCTCCATCATCTTAAGCCATTTTCTTTCTCTCACAACGCCGCCACCCATCAACCCCCAACACACTCAGAGAATGTGCAAAGAAACAGAGACATGTGGTCCAGTGTAAGACACTGATGGCAGTGTGTGTGTGGTGTGGGTTAATGTTTGTATAATGTGTCCATCTGTTAGTGTGTTTTAATGACCGGTTTCTGGACGAATTTCAATCAGCTGCGTAATGCAAGAAGATTATGAAGCAGGTCTTTATTGAATGACTTCATTGAATGATTAAATGACTTTTTTCCCACAGCTTTTCCTTTTGCAGTGTAATATGATGACCCTCTGCCAAGGAGGTTATGGTGCATTTTCAAATCTGTCTGTTAGCAGAAGGACATTAAAGAAAAAAAAAGGCAGATTTTTATTAACTTGGCAAGGGAACCATACCTCTCAGCCATGAAAATCCTTCGAAGATTTTCCACCCGTATCCCTAACAGAAATGAAAAGATGCGCTGATGCAACATGAAGCTTGGAGATTGACATGTCAACTTAATTGTGTTCCACCCTAAACACAAGAGGGTGCTGTAGGTCTCTCAGGCTCTAAGGTTAATGTTGTAATTGTTATGGAATCTTTTTTTTCCCACTGTGATGTAGATCACAGATAAAGGAAGATGGAACTCGTCGCAAGCCCTGTGTCCTCTTACCATCAGGCTGACGACAAATTTCCTCCAAAGTAATGGCGCCAGAGACATGTGGTCAAGACATTAAAACATTTTAGAGATTATTAAAATTTGATTGTTTATTGATTTTCTGCTGATCTGGGGGAATCTTTTTGGAGGGTTTTTTTTGAGTATGTGCTGCATGAAGTCGGATGTAATGGTCTCGGATTTGGAGGTGCTGATCCTCATCCCGGCCGCTTCGGAGTCGGCTGTGAACTGTTCCAGGAACCCAGGGCCGACCTCATCCACCCCCGGGGCCCCGCTACTGAAGAGCTTTTTGACTACTTCAGCAACTTCAGCCCCGGAAATAGGCGGACCCTCTCCAGAGTCCCCCAGCTCCGTTTCCTCAGTGGAAGGCGTTTGGACGGGATTGAGGAGGTCTGAGAAGTATTCCTGCCACTGATCTACAATGACCAGCATTGAGGTCAACGCCCACTGTACACAGTGTTGAGGAGCACTGTTTCCCTCCCCCTGAGATGGTGGACCAGAATCTCCTAGAAGCCCAATCGGAAGTCGTTTTCCATGGTCTCCCCGAACTCCTCCCACGCCCGAGTTTTTGCCTCGGCGAACACCAAAGCCACGTGCCGCTTGGCCTGCCGGTACCTGTCAGCTGCCTCCGGAGTCCCGCAGGCCAAAAACATCAAAAACATCAGAGATGAGACTGATTTTTATGCTTGTTTTAACATAAATGATACCCATTACGTTTCTTATGTTTGGTTGCACTCTTAAAAAATAAGTGAATCAGCTGAATTTATAGACACGGAACGACACTTGCACTGTGGTATTTGAACAGTTTGACCGCAGAGAGTGGAACAATAATTGCAGCCACAGAAATGATGTGATTTTCTTCTGTGGGTTTAATTTGTTTCCAGCCTTATTTGGAGCTCTTATAGTGTTCTCATGTCCAACCGATATTACAGACACTTGAGAGTTTGCCTGCATGTGTGAATGTTGAGATCTTAGAATGAGAAAAGAGTGAATAAATGCTCAAGATCAAGACTTGGGAAAAAAAAATGGACACTGGTGCAAAAAAAGCAACCCAACAAAAGCTACGTCCTGTCTATCAGACTTTTCTCAACTGGTTTGATCCCCCTGATCCCGACTATGGAAGGATCCATAATCTCATTCTGTTCAAATTGGTACAATTCACTTTGCAAAGATCTTCAATCACAACTTAATGAGACCAAGGCTTTGTTTCCTCAGGTTGAAATATGACAACGAAGACATCCAGTATGATTCAGCCTCCCAATTAGCCAAATCTGAGGCTAATTAAGTATAATATCATGTAATTTCAATGTCACCCACATGCATTGCTGCCATTCAAACTTTGAATCCATTTGAACCGTGGAAGCAGTTCAATATCTAAACCACCAAACCCTGACTGAGAAGGAGCACCGACTGGCTTGTTGTTTTCTACTTCTGAGATTAAAAAGAATACTTTGGTTCCAGCCCTGTTTTGGCCTTCAAGCTATGTTTCCTTGTACATGGTTTTTCCTCCTCCTTATCTTTTTCCAGAAAGAAACATAATACATGAAAGTGCGACAACGCACATCCTCCTCCAGGTTTGTTTTCACCGTAAGTCACGTTTGATCAAACAAGCCTCTAGAATTGTCGACTACAACAATGAGCGTTGTCCCTGGCGATCACTAAATTAAGCTCTGCGAATGATGATAGTTAGTATTAAATTTGCTTACAGTCTGTTTTGAACTCTGTATTTTTCCAAGTCTTAGAAACCTTTTGAAGATTGAAAATGATTTTAAGTGTACCAGACCTCAAACTCACTGGTGTACATTCAGTGTTTTTAAATATCACCATTAGTACCTTTTTTGTCTATCCAAAAGGTACCTAGTTTATGATTTATGAATTAAATTTTACAGGGAAAGATCCCCCTCACAGATTCATCTTAACTAAAAACTTTGACAGTGTCTTTAACAACTTTGTCAGAAAAAGTTGAGTTCTCTATGAGTTTTGTTTAAAATACTATGTAAAATATTCAAAAATATATCGGACATATCATGTGATCTAAAACTGGCATTACTCTTTTAGTTTGCTTTATTTTTCTGGTTGACCCTAATTGGACATGTCTGGCTGTAAAGGGTTAATGTTTGACTCAAGTGAACTTTGAAAAAATGAATTTTGTATAGATTTCTCATATTTGGACAGGGTTCAAATGCCACAGCCAGTAGTTTCGCTCTCAGTCTCTCCCTCTGAGTCATCGATCAGAAACTTTCGTTTCCCCTTGGTTGGCACGAAGTACCCTCCACGACTTCAAATCCCAAATTAGGTTAACAATGGCATCTATCTATCCTGCATACGTGAGTATCACAGCTGCGGAAAATGTCTGCCGTGTCTGTCACAGGTACTTGTGTGAGACTGGAGGACGGTTGGGCTGTCAGAATATACTGTCCAGATGATATACCAAAACCATTCTATTCCATTGTAGGAGGGGTGCTCATACAGAGCATATAACTGGGATATTTTTTCCTCAGGTGGTACATATGAATTGTAAATGTTGCTTGAGGACAAACTATGCATTAAAATTCTGTCGTAAATATTGCTGACAAGGAAGATTTGAATGTTAGGTTTCTTGCTGAAAAAAAAAAAGGCTGCCACTAACATTGCTAATAGTTCTTGACCTTCAAACAGAATCAATGACATAAATCACTTTTCCTTACATTGAATGATAACAGAATGATGTTGGGGTGGAATGCTGATATTAGCCTTTGACAATGATGACCAGTACACAACAAATTGCCAGAGCGAATGTCCCAATGCCCGAATAAAACCTGTGCCATCAAAATAAAAACAAATTGTCATTTTCATGTGATAATGTGATATTTTACAAGGGACTTAAGTATTTACCGACCACACAACTGGCTTCAGAGTACCGCAATCTCAAGCCTCCTTTGTTGTCCATGTGTCCTGTTCAGCTCATTTAGTCTGTTTTGATTTTAACACATGCAGAGGCAACAGTAAGGGAGCTTTTACGGAAGCAGCTAACATGCTATCGAGCTGAAAGAGCACTCGTAAATGAGGGAAAGACTCACGGTGGTGGAGTCTGTGTTTACCAAGCCAAGATGGTGGCGCGTGTAGACGCAGCGGCTCCTCACTTTCCCACGCGTACGTTGATTTATCGTAGTTCTTCGCGTATTTCGTGCTGTTCGCGCTTTCCGCGTTTGTCCCATTTGTCTTTTGCACCAGATTACAAATACTGCAAGTACCGTCGACAAGATCTGCAGGACATCTACAGAAGCCAGCCTCACAACACCATGGATACTTTACAAACCAAGATAATCAAAGAGCTCGGACTATTCTGCTGAGCTGTAGCCACGTCGGACTTGACCACATCTTCTCATCCGGAAAGGAGGCGCCACAAGCGGTGTGAGAGGAAGCAGAAGAGGGGGAAGCCTGGGGGTATCCACGCTAGGCCATTAGCTAAACCTACCCCGCCAGCCATACCATCCACCCTTCTAACACACGTACGATCCCTGGACGAAGCAATGGATCACATAGGGCTTCTGAGGTCAGCGAATCAAAATGTGAGTAATTTTGGTGTGCTGAAACTTGGCTTAATAACAACATCCCTGACTCTGCTGTACAACTGGAGCAGCTAAGATTCTACCGAGCAGACAGAGCACTCGTAAACAGAGGGAAGACTCGCGACAAAGTCTGAGTTTACATCCCTGACGCGTGGTGCCGGAATGCTGGGGTGGTATGCAACCACTGTTCACAACTGGCAGAGTTTATGATCAGTAAGTGCATTCCTTTCTACCTGCCGAGAGAGCTCACAGTAATTCTGCTAGTTGCTGTTTACATCCCTCCCACCTCCAACAGCAGTGTCAGGAATGTAGCACTTCAGTGAGCAACAGACAGCTCACCCAGAGTCATCATTCTTGCTGGAGATTATAATCATGCTTACCTAAATTTCACCAGCATGTTGATTCCCCAACAAGAGGAGACAGCACCTAAGACTTGGTCTACACCGCCCAGAAGAAGCACACAAGGCCCCCTCTCTTCCCCACCTTGGACTCTCTGACCACACCACAGTTATGCGAATGCCGGCTTACAGACCCAGGGTGAAAGTCTGCTTTGACAAGACCGAATGGGAAACGTTCAAGCAGGCGGCCACCTACAACGACCACACAGGTATTGAGGAGTATTCAGACACTGTTTCTTCTTTCATCGGCAAACGTATTGACGATGTAACCCACACCGAAACCGTCATCATCCCAGCAAACCGGAAGCCATGGCTGACAGGGGACGTTGACGGCTGCTGAGGGCCAGACACAGAGCCTTCAGAGCCAGGGATGAAACATCAGGAAAGCCAAAACGCAAACACACCAGCAAGCTAACCCGCCAATTCAAGGACAGCAGAGACGCGCGGAGCCTGTGGCAGGCCCCCACAGCCATCGCGCACACCTTCTACCGGAGCCCCATTGAGAGCATCCTGACCAGCTTTATCACCGTGTAGGGCAGGAGCTGCACAGACAGCTGTACCAGAAGAGCTCTGCAGCGCATCGTGAACACTGCTGGAAGGATCGTCGGTTCCCCGCTCACCTCCCTGAAAGGCATACACACAACCCGCTACACCCGTAAAGCGTCCTTGATTGTGAGCGACACTAGCCATCCCACACAGCCTGTTCAGCCTCCTGCCTTCAGGGAGAAGGTACCGGAGCATCCGGGCCCACTCAACCAGACTCACCAATAGCTTCAAACAACAGTCTGTCAGGATGCTAAACTCTCTTCCAACTATCCCACTCCCTCTGTTCCACCCCACTCCAAGATGCTGAACTCTCTCTCTTCTTTCTTCACCGCCCCACCCCCCACCCCGAACTGCCCCGCGACTCCCTGGATGTCGAACTCTCCCCCACTTTCTACTGGATTCTGATAATATATCGAAACATTACCACTTTTTAAGAATTTTTTTGCTACTTTGCACTGAGAAAACCATCATGCTGCGATTGCACCATTTAGTGTTATGACATTACCTACTGACCTTTGCACTTTGTACACAAAAAAAAACCTCTGCTGCTACTCATGCCATCAAATATCACTCTGTATCTGCATGCACTTTATACTTTATACCTCATAGTTTAATGTTTACTGTCTAATGTAAAAGAGCACTTAACTGCTAATTTGCACTCTATTATTATCATTATTATTAATATTACTTTGTTAATTTCATGTCACTAGGGAAATGTGAGACATCTTCTTGATTCCTCTGTATATCCAGTACATGCAGAAAAATTGACAATAAAGCTGACTTTGACTTTGACTTATATAGCAATGATAAAACAGAATAACAACTAAATTTCATTCAATATTTCAATTTAGAAATACATTCAGGATTTTGATTTGAAAATAAGTCTTTATCAATTTGAAATTAATTTTAAACCCAATTATTTATAGTTAGATTGAAAAATGCTAAATTAAAACTGTCTGTAGCTTTTCCTGATTGTGAGATATGATTGTGAGATGTTGCTGATGATTCAGATTATCCAGACCGGAGGGTAAAAAAACAAACCTTTTTATCCTGACCTAACGCTCATGCAAGTGACAGAGCTATAGCTTGGTTGATAGTAATGTTATGTTACAATAAAAAATATCAGTGAACGGAGGGTTGAAGTCAAAGACCTATGGTGCCTCATCATCTTGTGCTGCATCTTTGGACACATCACGTTTTCTGAAATATATCTTAACAAAAACCCGATCACTCATTGCTGCCATCAGCACATTCTCTGCTGACTTTCCTTGCTGTATATAAATATCTGCACAGGAAGCACAGGGGAATTTATCTGGACATGTTGTATTATGAACAGTCAAGGGAGTTGGGGGTCCTGAGCTTGTAAGATCAGCCAAGGAAGTCCTTGTTGCTATGGTAACTAATGAACCGTGTAAGTTAGGCTGCTAGATGGAAGATGGTTATAGACTACAAGGGGTTACTGTATAATTGGTTGAAATGTCATTTTTGGGGGGGCAGAATAATTTCAGTATCATATGGAAAATTTGTCATATTTACAGTATAGATTAATTGTTTTCAATCAAAGTGCAATGTAGAAATAAGCATTAATGAATCTTCAAGAGAGTCATCAATGACAATAAATCATGTGAAAGAAATTCTCATTAAAAACACAACGAAAATATGTCAAATTGAATAAGGATGTGTGACCTGCATCAGTTTAGAAATGCATTTTGGTTTAACTTTGCTATTTTTAGAAAAGTCTCGAGAGTGAGTCCACAGTGGGAGGTGTTTTTGAAGTCCCTGTCAGTCTGGTGGTCAAGCCTTGCTCATTTAACTGCTCGAGACAACAAAGCACAGTGTGAGAAAGACCATTTTCAGAGCTCAAAAACAATATTTGAATTACTATAAATTGCTAGTTTCAGCAAAATCATTATGAGAAGTATTTGTTTTCAATTCCAAAGGTGGCAAAATGCAGACTGTGAAGGGAGAAAGTTCAAGGATGAATGTTCCACACACACACACACACACACACACACACACACACACACACACACACATATACACAGGTCTGCAATGCACGGAGAACCTCTCGCTTGCTGCCTCTCAGTCCACACAGGCAGGAGACCCAATTGCAAAGTGGGACATTATATAGGGCACACTGAAAAAAATGGCAGTGCTAAATAGAGAATAGAAGGCAAATGCAAGCCGTCCTGCAGCGTACAAACAACAGAGACACACCAGATGTGAGTTTTTACACAGACAGAGGTGCTATAGTATGGGTAGAGTACACATTCTGATGTAATAGTTAACTCTTCTGTTCCTCTTCTTGTTCCTTTCAGTCCCACTTCACTAGACTTGTGTCTGATATTTATATTTTTTGGCTACAAATTTCCATGGAAAATAATAAAAGTTAAATTAAAATCATTGACTTTATCATGAATACATTAGCGGTTGAGTTGTGGTTTAGAATTTCATCATAATTTCATTACTTTTAATAAAAAAAAATGTGTGGAATGAAAAAAGACAGAGTGAAGGCTGTGTGTGTGTGTGTGTTTGTGTGTTGTGTGTCTGTGTGTATGATTGTAGAGAGAGAGAGATTGTTGAGACTGAAAAGTTGATTAAGACCTAATGATGGGGTCGGGGTAGGGAGTTATTTAGGTTCTTGGTCAATTTATCACATTTCCTCTGGACGAAATACCTCGACTGTAAAAAATGACGTGACCTTTATCAACCTGTAATGAGAAGATCTTGTTGTGTTAAAGGTAGATTAGTTTTTTCTGCTTGGAGCTAAGAATGCAGTGGTACCTGAAGTTCAGGTTGGAAACTCCTGCAGGTCATGTGATATTAATGGAGGAGTGATGAATTTAAAATAAAAGAAAAAAGATAGAAAGAAATAGCAAAAGGCATAGATATAGACGCAAATTATCTTCTTTGTCAAATAAAATAAAATCTCCCATCCAAGCAAGATAGATGGAAGACAGTGGCCTTGTTCAGATTATTTATAAAGCTGCAGGCACAAAAGGCATTAGGGCATAATAGGCAGCCATATAAATAATTTTGACATTTAAAAAGCCCCCCCTCTAGATCAAGATCAATTTAGATAAGCCACAAAATGCAAAACAAAGACAACACAATTTAGAGAGTCAGACTAATCATTCCTGCGCCCTTACGTTATTCCCCCAGTAGTAGCTGAAGTAGTGTAGTGTGACATGCTCTGACTAATTAATTGGCTCTGAAACCCAGTAACGTCGAGGGACAGAGCAATGTGTTCATCCACCTGAAAAGCCCTTGCTGCTGTAAGATATTGGAGTATGAGGACGACTGGCTTGCGGAGGAGGTCACCTGATGTCATCGTTCCTCTGGGTATCAGGGGATCATGGTGGGGTGACTGATGGATTGCATCCCCTCTGATTTATCTGAAAAGAGCATGTCTGCTTCCTCAGAGCTGGAAGAAAAAGAATCCTCGTCAGAAGGACCCCGAAATGATTTCCTTTCACGGAGTAAACCTCCGTGTGCTGTTTAATCATCACTCCTGAACTAAACGGAATTCCCTTCTGATGCAGTTTAAGTACCTGCCTGCTCTTTTCAGCGGTGGAACAAAGCTTTTACCCGGGTATAAGAAAAATGCTTCCAAATAATAAGTCTCTGTCGCGCAATAGTTACATTATTATAAGTTACATAATGACCACATTTAGTACTTATTTCAAACTTAATGCATCCATTTGAATTCAATTCCATTATGATTAAATGTAATATGAATATTTGATTGTAGTTTTCAACTAAAGGAATAATTTCTCTACTGTTTTGGAAAACAAAACTGCTGGATGCCTTGCCAGTCCCAGTGCCTTGGAAGTAGCCAATGTTCACTGGGGATGCTGCATTAAGACCCTGGGAGGAGTTCTTAATCAGGTGTAATTCCACCTCCGGACACAACAGTTCACAACTGAAAACAACTGGTATCCTGAATATGTCGTTTCTGTTGAGGCCTGACGGTCCAGATTACCCTCATTGCACACGTGTGTGTGTGTGTGTGTGTGTACGTCCCCCTCGATAAATGCAGCGCCCCGTCTTTGACTGTTGCTTCTCATGCCCTGATTTTACTTCACGTCGTTTTCTTTGAGGTTCTGGTTTGTTGAGAAATACAAGATCTTAAACCGAGAAATGATCCAATGCTGAGGCAAGCAGGAGCGATCCACCTTGAGTAAAGATTTATGTTGATTTGGTGATTGGGAAGTTTGGCTGGAAGAAACATGGGCTCTGCTTCTGCCTGCTTGGTGCTTTTTTCGTCTGAACGTGCGGTTGAATTGGTCTTGAAACAAGCTTGGTTGATGAATAGGCTTGTTTTTTTCTTTTAACTTATAAGTGGAGCGTGCTGACAAGTCTGACTATTGCTGTTCATACCACTGACAGGTGTGCTGGGACTTCTTTCTCAATTTTGTTTGTGTCGTGAAATCACATCTCTGGTTATTACTTGGCTGTTGGTTGATCTACGGCCTGGTCAGAGCATACATGTGAGAAACAGAAATACGGACTTACACTCTAATTTAAATTATTCATGGATTTATTTGGTTTGGCACCCAGGACCACCAGACAAGAAGAGCCATCAGATATGACTTGACCCTTGAAAATATTTGTCATATTTCCATGAGTATTTTAAATCATGCAAACATGACAACTGATCAACACAGTGGTTTGCGCTTTGGCCTCACAGCACGAAGGACCCTTGTTTGATTCTGACAAGGACCTTTTTGTGTGGAGTTTGCATGCATGTTCCCCCTGTGTCTGTGTGTTTCCTCCAGATTCTCATTTTTCCTCCCACAGTCCAAAAACATGAAGCAGGTTAATTGGAAAAAAAGCCCCGAATGAGCGAGTGAATGGTTGTTTGTCTGTATATGTGGCCCTGCGATTGACTGGCGATCAGTCCAGGGTGTACCCCGCCTCTTGCGGCAGACAATGGATGGATGGATGGTATTCAATATAATTTGAAAATATATATTTTAAAGCTTTAAAATATTATATTTTAAGGTAAGATGAGTAGTGCTGTGTTACAAATAACCTTCATACAAAAAAACGTTGAAAATAGACATTAAAAAGGAAAAAAAATGAAAAAAAAAATCATCAAAAATAACCGTTAAGCCAGAAATGTATCATGAAATTTGAAGCAAGAGGGATTTAAAGCTCTGCAAATGGCAAGAAACATGTTTAACCATATCAAGTAAGAGGAGCTCAAGTGTAATTACCCTGGATGACCACATAGTTTCAATTTAGGCCTGCATACGACATGGAAACCATCACAGTTAGTTTGCCATGGTCATTTAAGAAGTACCTGCAGTGAAAGGTTTCATTTGAGACGCATGAAAAACAGGAAAACATCCTTGAGCCCAGACATCTGGAATCGCCGGATTTGGCTCAGAGTCTTCCAGTTTAAATATTTCCTCTAGATCCTCACCTTCATCCGGGCTCACACCCTGCTGCTCGAGAATCTGTTTGAGGTACCTCGTGGCCCAGCAAGCGGTAAACAACGCATCCTGCGGAATAAAGATGGGCAAAAATAAAAGATAAAAGAGTGTAAATCGGTAATGAGGTGTTTGAAGTCAAAGCAAAGCCATTTAGTTTTACCTGTGTTTTAGTGAAAACCGTGAAGCAGCCTTGCATGCTCTGGCTCACCAACTCATCCATGATCTCACCCACCACATCTTCTGCTTCCTCCTGGATCAAAATGGCCGTCCATTCGACCTGCGTCAAATAACAAGGGAGAGTTTCTTCATTTACAGGCACAGCCTTCTGAGATATGGATTCCTGCTTGGAAGACTTTTGTCGGCCTCGTCTGCTAGTTTTTGGCCTGACTGCTTTGCGGGGCATGTCAACTCAGAAACTATGCAAAACACCAAATGCAACCCCCTGAAATGGCAGATGGGTTTGTAAAACATGTGTTTACGATGCCTTACAAGTGGCTTTTTAGGACTTTGATTAATTAGATATCTATATTTATTCTGTTCTTGCACCACACAAATATAGGAATTACTATCAATAATGGTTTCTGTAAACCTTTTTAGAGACAGTGAAGCAGCAGCAACTCTTGACGTGCAACCACACTTTTCATTTTGGGAGGCCATTTACAGCAACAGATTTGGGGATTTTATACACATCACAATCTGTGGTTCGGCAGGTTGGCCCTATGTTTTCTCACCACCACACTCGGCACCTTGTCACATTACAGATTCCACGATCACAAGTATAGTAGGAGGAGCACCATCGCAGCGCGGTATTCTCAGGAGGTTGACTGCATGTTGTGTGAAAACGTATAAACTGTGAAACTGTGATGTTACTTCACACTTTGCAGATATTGATGAAAGACATAGCCGGATATAGTCTGACATTCAAGCTTTTTTTATACAGATTATTTCAGTGCCCACCCCTGTCTGACTTCACAGCTTCCTCCTTCTCATTGCCCTCATGACACATACACACACAACACACACAAACACATAACTTAATAAACTACTGCAGTGTCTTCAATCGATTATAACACAGACAATGTGCTTTCCTTTCACAGTAAAAAAAATGGAGGAGGCAACACACACACCTCAGTTTTTTATTTCTTTTGTGACTTGAGTCCTGATATGACGCAACACATTTAATCTTCCTTGCCCTTGAAACTTTATTCTTAACTTTTAATTGTCGTCCACCTTTGTTAGTCACCAAGTGCCAACAAACGACACAGACAGGTGTGAAAACACTATGGAATCACCCTGCAGCGGAAATTTGGATGCTAGAAATTCAGTGTAATTACACCATATTTGCAAACAAGGCTTAGTTCCTATACTTCTTTATGGAAAACAAAAACTTCATCATAAATTACAGCCCAGATGTGAGGTTATTGTCTGATAATAACTGCAAAATGAACTGTGTTCTGTGTGTTGATCAAAGGGCACACTGCAGAACATCACTGAAGCTACCAGAGAGGAGGAAAAGAGGCAAGCATTGCACTCAGAGAGAGTGGGGGAGGTTAAAAGTTTCAGTATCATACTACCAATGATAAAGGGTCTCCACTTATATAGCTCTTTTACATCTTGCGGTTTTAAAGCGCTTTACACTCTTCAGCATTCACCCATTCAAACACATTCACAGCAGCAGATATGCCCTGCAAGGCGCCAACCAGGCCATTGGGAAGAACACTGGGTTCATTTTCTTACCCAAGGACACTTCAGTATGCAGATGGGAGGAGCCAGGGATCGAACAGTCAACCTTGGGATCGGAGGGGCATCGCTCTGCCAAGTATTTGAATATACTCATTTCACAGAAGCAGCAATATAACAGCAATGTGTTTCTGTCCAATTTGTCTAATTTACATGTTTATGGCTTGTTTGAAATATTCCTAATGCAGGTACAGTTTGGATGTTTTGGGCGTACAGCAACATCTGTTCTGCCCAAATCGGTCCTCAGGTGGATTTTCTTGTGTTCCATATTTGGTGGCGAATGACAGCGTGTTTCATGAAAGTGTCACGAGCTTGGCTCACACAACAGGGTCACATCTGGCTCAGAACATGTCCAGGATCAGACCCAAATGTAACAAATAAAACATGGGAGGATCTCAAGCTCGGTCTGACGGGATCATGAAACAATTAATATACGTGTGTGAATTAATATCTCCATGGACGGGCTGCTAATGATTTAGCTCTTCTCCTAAAAACCTTTTTTAAAGAAAGTTTTTGTTTTCATATCCAGCAACAATGAGAGAAAGGGTGTGACAGTAAAATGTTCCTCTCAGTGAAGGAACAGAGTAAGTATTTATTTCTTTATCATAGACTAATCTAATTATTTTTCCATCAATAAATCAGTGACTAATAGGAAGAAAACAGTCACTTTAGAAAAACAGTGAATATAAAAAACATCAAATGAATCCCTCAAAATGAACAAATAACTACACTCCAATTTAGGAAAAGTGGAAATTGTCTTAGAAGCATTGAAAAGGCTCTTGTTTTAAATGTTGGTTCAGCACCATGCTTACAAGAAATAAAGAATATCAAAAGAGTAGCATTATGGCTGGATAAAGGAATTTGAAAACTGAGCTTATATTGCAAATAAAATAAAGTAAAATAAAGTTATTGGTTGATCGCAAAGTCTGTTTTGAACAAGGTGAAGTGAATTGAGTGCATTGAAAAAGGAAGCCAGGGCTCCACTGAGGACCTTATGGTCTTCTACTTGACTTCTGCCTGCTGTGCTGGTACCTCCGGATCAACCGCATTCGGACAGAGAATTACGCAAGTCAAAGTTGAAATTTTGTGCACATTCAGGTTGTTTGATGCACAAAAAGTGCATAATTACTGATATTACAAGAGAGGCTGTAAAGTGCGGGCCAATAATAAATAAAATATATTTGGATCATATGTCGTGCAATTCTTCTTAAAGAGGTTCGAGCAAGTGCTTTAGAGTCACTAATGATGGCAACTTGATATGGGATGTGTTTGAAATCAAAATCAGAAAGAATGTCCTGTACATTCATACTTGTTTGTGTCTTCCACATGGGATGCGCTGTTACGAAGATGCAAGGTCACGTGGCCAAAGCCCACTTTCCACTCTTCCCAATATCAAGCATGGCGGTTGCCCTTGTTCGCCGCTCTACATCACTCCCCTTCATTCCAGTTCTGAAAGCACATTTATCATTGCAGTATCCCACGTGTTTTCACCTCTGCATCCTCCCCTCCAGATTTCTCCCACTCCTCTACTTCTCTTCCTCTGCTGCAGGGGGCAAGTGGGTCAGCGGGAACCGAAGGACCGTTTTGGCTCTGGCAGACGAGAGAGAGGGAGGGAGAGATGGACGGTTTACAACTGAGTTGCCTACTTTTTTTTTACTGGAACCAACTATGTGTGCTTTCCTGCAGGAGTTTACTTTATGTCAGCGTGAAGTGTAAAATTGTGCAGTTCTGGCATATAAATGTGGCAGTGAGTGACTCACTCCCATCAGCATCTCCACAAAAAGAGCAGGTCGGAGTTTGTGTTACTGTACAGGAAAAAATGTGGTTATTCAGTGATGAAAAGCAAAGAAATGTAAGTGCAAGGTGATTGAAGGGCGCCAGCCTTCTTTATGTTGAAGAATGATCCACAATGTTTTTCTTCATAACCCCTTAACTAATAGCTCTTACCTCATGGGGATATCCTGTTGTAAGATCCTTGCAAGAGGAGAGAAGAAAAGGAGGATTTCATTTTCAGGGAAGGGCGAGTTATCAGCACTTCTCCAGTCTCTGTTGCTGAAGAAAAAGGAGGAACAAAAGAATAATCTACCTGGGCAGACACAATACTCCACTGCCGTTCAGGATCAAGGAACAAAATGCTTCAGAGTCATCTCGCTACGCTCCAGGTCAGAGTCACTTGTCACACTTTCCAGTGTTAAATTAGTCAATATTGTCATCTAGTGGTTTCATGTAAATACTACATGTATGGCTTCGTACACATGATGGAGAAAAGAACAACAAAAAAAAACGCAATGCAGAAGGATCCCCTTAAGAAACACAAGTTATCGGTTTGGATAAAAAATATGTATTGCTCAGTCATTCCATAAAACCATAAGCTTGTTTCTCTAGCTATTATTTTATGTTCTTGTTTTGGATCCTTTAGTGGTGTTCCCGAATAGACGGGTGGGATAGTAAATAAATATTTGCACACCACTTATCTCTTTATATACATGATCTCTATCACAATATGCACCACTGAATCTTTTAAGGATGGTCTTGAGGCGAGGTAGTTGTGGTGACCCCCATGAACTGCAGTTTTATCTCCTTGTGCTCTCAGTCCAAGGCCAGGGTCCGAATCTCCCAGCTGATGGTGGATGAGCCCTATTGTATCAGAGGTTAGTTCGTATTTGGGGAGCAGAGAGCAACAGAGACAGAGGCTATGTCTGCTTTTCCTCCAGACAGACTCCGATTAATTGGTTATAGTGAGCCCCGTTTATACAAAAAGTGAACAATACATGCGTTTGAGAACCACAGCCGGCACTTACATAAGAGGTGTTGTAGATACAAGGAAAGGAACGTGGCATGGCGTCTATCTTCAAGACTGGTGAACAGGTATCCATCTCCAAGTCCATTGCATGGCCTCGGGATAATTTAATGGGGGTGAGAGCATCAATGGGATTGTGTCTCAAAAATAAGTCGGAAAGTATAGGGAGATATGGCAAGGTTGAAAAGTACAGAGACGTTGAAACAATAAGACGGTAACAGAAAATTGTCTAACAGAATATTTGACTTAAATTTCAATTTTAAGGCATATATTGTGTAAAATAAATTTGGGGGACATATATGTTACTTGTCATCTCAAACATAGGTTTCAGGGATTACAGAATTTATATTGCTAGACTTTCTAGACAGGCCATTACCCTACACTGCATGGGGAGGAAATGCAGCAGTAATTCTTCTTTAAATTGTTTGAAGTGGCCGAAGAAACCAAGTCTTCTTTTCTAAGTAAAAATCAGCAAGAATTGGGACATTTCTGCATGTTTCCCCATGTAGCTCCAGAGATAACTTCAGCCATCTTTTTTTCCAAGTCCATCATCAGTAACTTGACGGTGATATGATTCATAAAGTATGATGTTGTCTATTGAAATTATATGAAACATTATGATTTCAGGATATTAATTTAGATGCTGCTCGGGTTGAACAATAAATACTAAGTATAGTAGTTATAAAAATCAAAGTAAACCTCTTAAAAAGAAAAAATACTATATCAAACTTTACCTGTGCATTTCTCAGATCAAAAAGAAAAAAAACATTTATTTCAAAGATAATCTTTCAAGATCTGGAGATGTCATCAACATTCATGAAAATAAACATATCCAAAACGTGCAAATCATGCCTTGTCATGGTTCAAAGAAAATTCACACAACACTGAATTAGATACCTTTTTAGTCCTTTAATGCCACTTTACTCTTTTATTCAACCAAGAAACTCTGCTTTTAGGTTAATAATTTTATCATCAGACTTTGGACTAAAAGTTTAGTCAAAGCGTAGTGCGACATCAAATGGGCAGAATGACAAATACGAGGGAAGATCAATATATCTGCAGGCTTTATTAAACATCTGTGGAGCTGGTCGAGGGCAATCCACAACACAGTACTACACCAAAGCCTTGTGTCACCGAAGGGTCAACAGCACAACTCAGGCATAAAAATAGAGGCAGTAAAGAAAATAGGCCTTATATCTCTCAGTCCTTAACATTTCCATAAATAGAATCACCCCTTGCTTTGCCCCTCAGTCACACCTTTATGTACACGACATTCGCACAATGTACCGCAAACTCATCAGCAGCCGTGGATTTCAACAAAACTGGATTGACTTTCAATAGAAAGTTTTTTTTTCTCTTGTTATGACGTTCAAAGAATTGCACATCAAATTTCTGACTCGTTCATTGACCCAATTTTGTTAAAAATGGAGCCGTCACTCATGATCAAACTCCAGACAGTCAAATATACAGTCAGTAAAGATAAAGCAGAGGAAATAGATTCCATATGTACATACATACAGATAATGTACAGCGTGATCTCTGCGGACACATGAATACAGAAAACCCTCCATAAATACAATGTGTACTTCCACATGGTTTGCTTTTGGCAGTTTATCATTAATGCCACATACCGCAATTTCAATGAATATTCAAAATATTGTCACTTTTATCCGACATGAGAGCACTTTTTGAAACTGCCAAGGCAAAGATAGACATCTTTGAAAGGGGGGGGGGGCGATATCCAGTGCTTCACAGAAAGAGTGAGATGATTTTACATACATAGAGTTTCAGTGCATAGGTTTAACTCAGCATCAGGATCAGGTATGAAACCGAGCAGGAAGAGAAAGCAGCAGCTAGTTCAAGCGGTTTTCTGAAGGGTGGGTGTTTTCAGGTTTTCAGTGTTCAGAGTTCTACTGTGGTGCTAAGTCAGAATGGATATGGCTTTCATTCACCTTCTTAGGCTTTTTGTGTGAAGTTTACATAAAGGCTCTTACTTTTATCTCCTTTGTTTTTACATAAATCTGACCACAACAATAGTCTAACAATCCATGTGCAATCTTTAAGGAGAACAAATGACACAAAGAGAAAGCATAAGATTTTAAGGCTAGATTTGAACAACTACATTTACAGAAAAAAAATCATGAGTTGTGACTTAAGCCAAAGTAGTCCTCAAAAAATAAAAATAAAAAAAATAAAATCAGAAACTACCCACATTATCTGAGCTGAGTATGGAGTTAATATGCCAGTGTTAGTGTTTTCACAAGTTTAATAACTAAATAAATACAAAAATACAGACTTCATCTTTACATGTGAACCTGCCTATGTGATGTGTGTCACTTTGCTAGAGGGCACCAAAGAGGCACATGAGAACAAGCACGTGCAATGTGAGCAGGTACACCAGGAAGAAGTAACGAGAGCGAGCCCGGCCCGTCAGCAGCCTGGAAAAGTAGAGGCTCCGCCCCCTCAGCCACCGCCTGCAAGCCACCATCCCTCCTTTCACCTGGAGAACATGGAAACACGATGTAATCGAGCACAGAGTGCAAATACTTGACAGCCCCGATGACTGTGGAAAGTTGAAGAAATTAGGGAACTGTAATCTTTGAGAAATATCAATGGCCAAAATAGAATTTTAATGGGCCTACAACCTTGAGGGGACTCAAGAAAATAAACAAGACAAGATAAAATAAGACAATCTGGAGAGTTTAGCGGGGTACTGCATACCTTGCGTGTGATTAAAGGCTGATTTGGGTTGAGAGTGAGAGTCTCCCACTCTTCATCAGTTTCCATCTCAATACTGAAATCCCTCTGATTTTCTCTGGACAGACTGGAACCAATGCTGTGTAGTGAGAAACATCACCATTATAATCTGTGGCTTGTTTGTTTTTGTTTTAATGACAGGGTGAGTGTGTGTCTCACCTCTTGACTCTATCCTCAGTGAGTCTCAGAGCCTCCTCAACGGTCTCCCTCCTGGCTCTTTCATCTGACAGACATAGTTCCATCTCCAGCAGCCTGAACACACACGCACACAGCTCAATTACTTCTATATACAAGTACTCGACAGAGATCTGTGAAGCAGAGCTTTGAGAGAAGGAAAAGAAAAAGAAAATCGAAGAAAATCGAGGTCTGGCCTCACCTTTCCCTCAGCTGACTGGCTTCGGCTGTTTCCGCAACAACTGACTGGTTGCTCCTCTCCTGAGGAGCTCCGGGTGCAACTTCAACATTTATGGACCCCTGCTGTTAGCAAAACCAAATAAAAAGTAAATACAGATGTCACCTCTCAGTGTTATATCAAATACTTAGGCATGTCTAAAGTTTGTTCATGTAGGACAGATATACTTGACCACAGCTCAAGAATGTAAAATGGCTGCTCTTATTCAGGATAAAAATGTTGGGCCACACACTTTACAATTGTTATCCTACATTGATAAACATGAGGTGCTGAACTGTTTATGTCATTGCATTTCTGAAGTGAAATTGAAAAAAGGTCAGGTTCTAAGTAGCTTTGGAATCTGTGTTTATTTGGTGATACAGGATCCACATGCACAAGTTGAGGATAACTCACCTGTGCTTGGACATGAAACTGGCTTTCCAGCCAGTGGCAGCGGTCCTGCATATCCCTCAGAGTTTGGGAAACGTCCCTAAACTGGGCTGCAACTGCCCCTTTCTCCTCTGTCGTCTGCTGTAGCTGTGGAGTGAAAGCGTTAAAGTTACAGACAGACAGACAGACAGACAGACAGATAGATAGATAGAGAGAGACAATGCTGGGTGATACAATAACAAACAGATACAAGCCCTATCTTTATAGTTAATGGCCCTGAGAAAGAATATGACTCCAGCTCAGTGGGGAAAAGTATCCAATCCAATAATTCTCATAAGTTGTGACTTGATTTGGCAATTTAGGGAAGTGAAAGGTTGTCTGAAAAACAAGTTGCTCGCGCATTCCTTACATTGAAGGCAGTTTAGAATTTGGGAACAAAACCTTACATGGTGGGCAGTAATCTCATACCCTGCCTTGGAGGCTGGGACTTTTTTGAGAACTCATAGGAAAGTTCAGTATAAAACTTAAAAGACAAAAACCAAACAATCAAAATTCTCCTCTTCCTCTCTGTACAATTTGATTCAAAATTAACATTTTATCCATTTGAGATTGGAGAACATGAGTCCGTCAAGAATTATATGGTAGTATCCTGCTGTAAATTACAGGAATGCAGCGTATGAGAAAAAAGCCTTGAATGAATCACAGAACAAGTAAAGCAGATATGGGAATCGGCAATCTCTCCAAACAGATTCTGCATAATAATACAAAATTATCTATAAGCAGGCTCAATCATGGTGAGTAGAAAGGCGGCTGACTGATTCCCAGATTATACTGTGGGAGTAGTTATCTTGTAATTAAGTTGGATCTTAGGGGGCAGAAAATTGAGATCACATGAGGAACCTTTTCAAGAATCTGGTATCATACTACTCAGATTATCTGACTACGACCTGGATTATCTGCCTGGTTGAGTTGCTGTATAGTGAATGTTAAGTTCAGCATATATTTCAAGTGTCACAAGGAAAATGCTGCGCCAGTTATTTCCCTTGGCAGCCGTGAAACTAGCCATGAACCCATAATTTCTTTCTGCTGTAATCTAACAGTCCGCAGGAGTGGCGGCGGACATGTAAAAGAAGATTTTATTTGTTACTCTGTATTTTCACACCTTGAGATTGAGTTGCTGGAAGTACTGGTCTCTCTGCTGGATCTCGTACATGCAGCGCTGCAGTTCTTTGTGCAGCTGAATCCTCTCCGACTCCAACCGACTCACTGCTTCTTCCAATATACTCTGTCCAGCTGGAGCAATGGTTTCTTGTTGCTGACGAAGACCAACATGGGAAATTTGATTAGATGTTGGGAGCCAAGGCCTGTATTGAGGTCACTGAAAGTGTAATTAATGTTATCTGCCAGCTATCTTTCTGTTGTTTAAACTTACTTTGACTAGTGGTGTTTCATTCTTTTCAGACCTATAGAAACATAGCAGAAAACCGTCAGCAGTGAAATCCAAAGCAAGCTTTTGACATTGCCATGGAAATTTCCTGTGGCATCATTTTTTTTTTTTTTTTTAACCAATTTCTGTCTTGTGTCTAAAACCACTCTTATCAATGGATATAAAATATGCCATGATTTACAGCTTCCCTAAAGATTTTAGTAGTAGTCTGTTAAATAACAATATCCGTTGTGCACGTTTAAAAAAAAAAATATTGCAGGTACCGTATCAGGTCAATGATTTTAATTCCAATGTTAGTGAAACTCTGAAGACTGGCAAAATAATTTCTCATTTAATGTTCACTTTGCCTTTTACCTTAGGCTTGCTGTTTCTTCCTGGCTGCTGTTAGAATACATCTCATGTACTGTTTGCTGGAGTTCACTCATCTGCAAAAAGCAGAAAGAAGCTGTCAATCACAAAGATAAGAAGAATTCTCAACATAATTTGTCATTAAAAGAAAATGAAAGTCTGAATGTGTATACAATTCACAAAACGTGCAAGTCGAAGCCACAGAAAAATGGATTACTAACTTGACCCTGCATGCTATCCGTAAATCACAACACAGCAGAGAAAGCAAGTGCAAGCAACAGTCAAACCCAAACCAGAGCTGATGACTTGACTTACCAGCCCATTTTTGTCACTCTGGAAAACACTGATGGCACTTCCTTTTGACTTTTCCGCACTAGTGGACGCCAATCGGCTTGAGCATTGCCTAGCTTCGACCACTCGCATGGCCCCAGCCAACTCATCAACCAGCCTGTCACGATCGTTTTGGAGACTGGCCATGGACTTGGAGAATGCAGACAACTGCCTGCTGTATGTGTTATTTTCCAAGACAGCCTGCTTTAATTGTTTTTCCTTTTCCGTCAAAGACTTTGACATGTCATCCAACAATCTATTTAACTCTACGTTTGAGTCCTTGCTCTCGAAAGCTTTTAATTTATGAATAAGTACGTCCCGTTCTTTGGCCAACATCGCCAAATCTGACACCGCTTCCTTGAGGCTGCACTCTGCCTTATTGTAGGCTGCCTGAGTCTCTCGGAGCTCTTCATCGTATCTGTTCCGTAGGATCTTGAAGTCTTCAATCAGCTGGTCACGGTCATTCTGCAAAGCAATCATTGCTTTACGCAGGGACTCATTTTTTGACCCCATGTCGGTGTTTTGTGTTTTTGCTTCTGATAACTGTTGCTCTGTCTCCAAAAGGTCTTTTGCAAGCTCTGCCACCCTCTGATCAGCTGTCTCTCGCATATTCCTCATCAGCTCTACCTCACGCTCAAAAGTGTCCACCTCACTGTTGTATTTAACTCCTGCATCGGCTAGCTTTTTGTCGGTTTCCTTTTCCAGCAGTTGCATTTTCTCCTTGAGCTCATCAGTTAAAGTTTTCTGAGAAACAAACTTTTGGTGCAGGTCATTACACTCAGCAGCCTTAGTTGCCACAGCCTGCTGGAGGTCAGCAATCACTTTGCCCTCGTTTCTTGTTTTCTGACTCAATATTTCACCTTCTAATATTGAGACCTGAGCTTTGAATTTGGAGATTTCAACATTTAAAGCATTTCTTGTGTCTCCTTCTTTTTGTAATTCCAGTTGTGATTCCCTGTGCTGCTTTTCGGCAGCGGCTTTTTGGCTTTCTAGGTTCTTGATCACATCCTGCTGCTTCTTCAGAAGAACTTTCAGCTGGTTATCTTTAAGAGATAAAACTTTATTCAGATCCTCTCTGTAACGTACCAGTTGCGCCCTGAGCATAGCATTCTCTGAATTAAGGTCATCCATCTGATGCAACAATTTCCTTATTTCATGTTTTAGTCCTTTGGTTGCGCCAGCTTCGCCATCAGGGGAGCCTTCTTTCCCCTTTGACCCGAGTTGACTCTTTGCTTCAAGAATTCGGTATTCTGACGTCAATCGCTCCTTTTCTCTCTGCAAAGACGCCACTGAATTCTTGAAAGACTCTGTTTTAGCTGCCATCTGCTCTTTTTCCTGGATTGACCTGTCAATATTAATTTGCAGGTTTCTGACCTTAGCTTCAAGCCCCCTCAACTCTTTCTGAGTATTTTCCTTATGGATGTGCAAGGATGCTAACCTGTCCTCAAAGATCGCTACTTGGGTGCGATGATTAGCCTGGAGTTGCTCAAGATATCCAGACATGTGTCCATCTCTCGATGAAAGCAGAGAGGAAATCTCACCGTCTTTGCTCTGGAGAAGTGTTTTCAGCTGGAGAGCGGTTCCTTCCTGCTTTTCAAGGTCCGCCTGGAGTTTGTCATTTCTTGACTGTAAGAAAAGCAGCTTAGCATCTGTGTCTGCATTTGTTTTCTCTATTTGTTGGAGATGAAACCTGACTTGGGAAATCTCGTCTTCTTTGTCGGTGAGCCGTCTGTTGAGCGTGCGTCTATCTTTTTCCTTGCTTTCAACCTGAGCACTGATTTCCTTTAACTGTACAGTCATAAGATCAACAGTTTCAGCAAGTTCAGAATTGCTGGCGCTCATTACAAACAACTGTCTCTGCTGTGCAGCCGAGGCCACAGAATATTCATTCAACGTTCTTTCTAATCTTGACTTGATCACTTGTAGTTCGTTCACCTCCTTTTCCTTCATTCTCATGTCATCCAGGAACCTTTTGATCACAAAACCTTGTTCAAGGAGCTGGCTGTCCTTCTCGTGCAAGGTCTTCTGGTATAAATCATTCCAAAGTTTCGTAGCTTCTAACCCTTGAGGAGTGGAGGATAAAGCAGAGAGTTTTGCTTCATTGGTCTCAAAAGCTCTCTTTAGAGTCATTATCTGGAGTTCTTGAGAATCTATGTGCTTTTTTAATTCATTAGCCCTTTGGGTTTCTCTATCTTTTACATCTTTCAGATCATCTATTTGTTGCTGCAGCCAGACTTGATTTTCCACATAGGAGTTTATTTGTTTCTCCTCCTCCTCATTTTTCTGGGATTTACTTTGAGCCAGGAGCTGATCCTCTGATTTTTTACTCAGCTGTGACATTTCCAGAGCCAGTTGGTCTCTTTCAGACTGAGCTCTATCAACCTTTTCTGTCGCTTCTTGGAGGACCGTTTTGCAGGTGGCCAGTTCAGCTTCAACCTGCTTCACCCTGTCCTCGACAACAGATACCTGCAGTGAGCTTTTCCTCTGTTCTTTTTCAAGGGATTCACATGCTGACTCTGATACCTTTAAAGAGCTCTCTAAATCCAAAATCACTTCCTGATATCTAATGCAGTTTTGCTGCAACTGATTTATTTCCTGGTGCTTTTCTTTAAGGAGCTCTTGCAGATCTTTGTTGATATTCTTGGACCCCTCCTTGCCTCTCTGGACTGCCTTCAGTTTCGCTTCGAACTCTTGAACCAGCTTCAGTTGCTCCCCTTCTTTTTCTTGACGAACCTGGTTACTCATCTTTTTACTATCTTCAAGCTGAGAAGAAAGCTTACTATTTTGAGTTTGCAGACCAGTGACAGCCTCAGTCAGTTCATCAATTCTCTCTGAATTTTTCAGGATCACCGTCTCCAAATACTCATTTTCATTTTTCACTTTGTCTGAAATCTCCTGCACATTTTCAAGTTCCTCTTGAAGAAGAGACTTGTCATCCTCCAAGATTTTAACACTCTCCTTTAGGCTAATAGTTTCTTGGCTATGTTTGTTAATGATATCTTTCAGCTCCTTAATGGTGTCATCTTTCACTCGTAACTGCAATTCATGATCATTGTGTATCATCTCAATCTTCTCCGAAAGATCTTGCTTCTCCATTTTTAGCAAACTGCTGGCCTCCATTTGAGCACCAAGTTCAGTCTTCTGGGCCTCTATCTGAGCCGTCAGTGAACTATTCAAACTCAAAGCTTCATCCAGCTTCAACTGCATGTTGGTGGTAAATGATTTTGACTCCAACTGCATCCCTTCAGACGAACAAGTAGCTTCTTCGAGTTTTTCAGCCAGTTGGCTATTTTCAGCCTGCATTCCTTTCAGCTTCCCTTGAAGATACTCTGATGATTCCTTAAGATGGCAAATCTCAGCCTCCAAGCATCGATTTTTATCCGTCAACTCACATATTGCCATTTTATGGCTCTCCTCAACCTCTTTAAGTTGTTTACAAATTTCCTGATTCTCTTCTTCAAGCTCCTCAATCTTCTGTCGCTTCTCTTTTGAAAATTTGTGCATCTTCAGCTTAATGCTTTGGTTTTCATCCTCCATATCTCCAGCTTGCTTCTGTAGAATCTCCATCTCAGCTTTACTTTTGTGTAGTTTCTTGAGGGCTTCCTGTCGATCTCTTTTGGCGCCCTCCAAAAGCTGTCTCGTCTTATCCATTTCACTCCCAACATTTTCATAGGCTTGTAAAAGGGACTCGTACTCCTGCTTAAGATTGGCGTGTTTTGACTTCCATTTAGTTAGCTCTTCTGTTTCAGAGTCTTTAAGAGATTCAAGCTGGCAGGAGAAGGCTTTCTTTTGCTGGGTGATGTTTTCTATGGTTTGTTTCAGGCTTTCGCAGGCTGCAGACAGATTGCGGTTGTCGTTAGTGATACGATGAACTTCAGCTCTGAGCTCGTCCTTGTCTGCGTTGAGACAGGTAACAGTCATTTCTAGGTCCTGATTCTGTTGTTTCAGCTTTAAAACTGACGCTTCCACATCAGCGTATTCAGCCTCCTTCGTTTCATGTTTGGCTGACAGCTTTTCCATTTCTTCTTTAACATTTGCGTTCTCCTTCAGGAGTTCTTTTCTGGAGACTAATGCTGCTTGAAGCTTTCTCGTTAGAAGACTAATTTTGCTTTGGTTATGCTGCTCATTCACTTTGATGGAGTCTTGTTGCTGACGCTCTTGAGCTTCCAATTTCATCACAGTAAGGGCTCTTTCATGAATTTTAATTTGCTGCTCCAATTGCATTTGAAGGGCAGCAATTAAGTCATTCTTTTGTAAAATCTCTGCCTGAAAAACTAACAAGGCATCATCTTCCTGCTTTAATTTTGCTTTACAGTCTTCAGCACATTTATAAGTAGAAAGGACCTTGTCCTGATTTACTTCCTCCTTCTTCTTGCTGTTCTTTTCAAGTGTATCTTGATGAAGCTGCTCTTGCTCAGACAGCTTCAATTGCTGACTCATAGTGCTAACTTCAGCCCTTAGTTCGCTGATTATTCTTGAAGAGTTCTCCTTCTCTTGCTGCACAACTTCCAAATCCCTTTCTTTTTCTATACATTGCAACTGCGCTTTTTTGAGCACCTCAATCAGATGAAATTCCTGCTCGCTGAGCCTCTGCTTTGTCTCTGCTAATTCTGTCTGGCTGGTAAACACTCGCTCCGAAAGAGTTTTGTTGTCTTCCATCAAAGTATGATACTTTTCTTCATTTGCACAAATGTACTCCTGAAGTGAAGACTGAGAGGTATTTAGGCAGCCCTCCAGAGCCATTTTTTCATTCAATGAACCTTCCTTTTCCTCTTGGAAAGTACGTTCAGCTGCCTCAGATCTTTCCTTGTATGTCTTGACCTCTTGTGTCTTCTCTTTTATGACTGAATAAGCTTTTTCTAAGTCACTCTGCAGCATGTACAACTTTGAGCTCAAGGTTTCTCCTCTTTCCTTCATGACTCTGAGAGCCTCATCTTTTCTTTCCATCTCAAGAGAGGTGCTCTCGATTTTGGATTTAACACTTTCCAGCTCTGTTTGCATGTCTGGCAGAGAATGACACTGACTTTCTTTTTCTGCGAGAGAAATTTTCAAATCGTGTACTGTTTTATCCCTCTCCTCAACAACTTGCTGTAAAGTATCTAGCTCTTCTCGATATGACGAAGAGGTTTTACGGATGTTGTCTAACTCGCCAGCCTTCTCAGCAAAGTTCAGCTGTACATCATTCAGTTCATTAGTGAGCTGACAGTGTTGTTCCAACAGGGCCTTGTAGTCATCTTTTAATTCAGTCAGTTCTTGAGTTAACTTATTTTCATTTACTTGAGCTTTCTTCAAAGACTCTTTTCGTGCCAGCAGGGCAGCTTGGGCCTTTTTCTGAAACATTGCCTTTTCCTGCTTCACCTGAGTCAGTTCCTTTTCTAAATCAAGAACTGTAGCAGCAGACGGTGAGTTGTTCCTTGCCTCATCTTTACCTATCTTTATTTCATTTTGAAGTTCCTCTACTTTCTGCACCATATTGTTTCTGTATTGCTCAAAGGCCTCTTGTACCTCAGCCACACTCACTTGCAGTTGTTTGATGAGGATGTTTTTCTCAGTTAATGCAGCTTGGAAATTTTGATTTTCTAACTTTAACCGCTCAAGAAGACTTTCATTTTCTGCTTTACAATTGAGCATCTCTCCCTCTTTCTTAAGGAAATCATTTTCAAGAAGACACATTTTTTCATCATACATTTTTGCTGTGGCTTGAGCTTGATTTGTTGTTTCCTGTAATCTCTCTTGTAAAAGTGAAATCTCAGTTGTGTATTTCACACTCTCATTTTGGTTTTCATATTCTTCAACCTTTTTTAACAGATCTTTTCGAAGAATTATAGCAGCTTGAAGCTTCTTTTTCATCACATCTTTTTCTTTAGATACCCTAGAGAGCTCAACTTTTAGACTATCATTTTCCTTTACCAGCTCAAGCCTCTCTGCATTCCTAGCTTCAAGTTCACTGCAAGAACTGGATTCTTGTTCTTCTAGATGCAGAGACAGATCCTCTAGCTGCATCATGGAGGATTGGTAAGCCTGCTTCATATTTTCCAACTGTCCACTGAGAGATGATTTTTCCGAATCTAGTTTCACTCTTTCATTTGAGGCAGATTCTATGACTTTGGCGATAGATGCATCTTTTTCCTTCAACTGCTGACTAAGTCCAGAAAGAAATTCTTTTTGCTGACTTATTTGAATTTGCATACAGGTGATTTGATCATCCTTTGCAAGGCATTCACTGTGCAAAGTAGTGTATTTGACAGTGGCTTCTTTAGCTTTCTCTGTTTCACAATTAAGCTGAGTCTGTAAATGCTCTACTCGACCTTGGAGAACATCAATTTGTCGAAGTGTCTCCGACTGAATCCTCTCCTTCTCACCTAGTTTATCCTGATTCTTTTGCAAGTCTGCTAGAGTTTTCTCCAGCTCAGTCTTCAATGCATCTACCTCAGAATCATGACTTGCTTCTACTTGTTTAAACATGCGCATTAAAAGGGCCTTCTCTTCATCTAAAGCTCCTAATGTGCCAGATATGAATGCCGATGAGACAGAGGAATCTTTTTCAGTTACATGATGCTTTGCAGTAAGTTTTTGTAACTCTTGTTTCGCTGCTATTAGGGCCTGTTGTAAATTATTATTTTCGTTGTCCTTTTCCTGGACAGATGCTAGTAACTTTTCAAGTTGAATATGGGATGCTGATGCCTCCAGTTGTTTTGCAGATGCCTCAGCAAGTTTACCTTGCAAACTATCCAATTCATGCTTCAAAGAATCAACTTTAAAATCTTTAGATCTCATTTCATTTTCAAAACTTGTCACTTGCTCTGCAAGTACATTCTTATCCTGTTTCTCTTTGTCCAGAACTAACAGCCACTCTTTCTCTGTATCCTGCAGAATTTGCTCTAAGTTTTGCACATTTTCTTTTAAGTGAGAAATTTCTTCATCTTGAGCACTAACCTTTGCTTTGGTGCTCTCCTTCTCAGACACCAGTTCTTCCATGATTTGACTCATGTTGCTGGACTGCTGCTCCAACTGAACCTCCAGCTTCCCCTGTGACTCCAAAACATGATGGTGTCTTCTTTCCAGCTCTTCCTTCTCTGTATGAAGTTTTCTAACATCTTCTTTGAATTGTGTATTTTCATGACTGACAGCAGCAAGATTCCTTTGGTGCTCTTCCTTTGCCCTACTAATCTCTTCCATCAACCTTTTATTTTGCACCTCTAATTTCTGTATTTCTAAAACCAGTTGAGCTGTATGTTTTGCTTGCGCAGTGTACTGACTGTTAATGGCATGTAGAGCCATTTCTCTTTGCTCTAGGTTTTCTGTTAATGCGTTCATTTTGGCCACAACCTGATGATGCTGGGACTTCAGTCGCTCTATTTCAACAGTTAACAGTGACACACTTGCTTGATGAGAAGCAAGTGCTTCATCCTTCTCTTTTGACAGACTGGAATTCAAGTCTTGCATTTCCTCAAATTTCTGTTGGGTTGAAGACAACTCATTGCTCAGGGTTTCTATTTTAGATTTTGCGATTTGATGTTCACTGGTGGTGTCATCCAGCAGTTTCTGAAGACTTGACACTTGGTCAGTACTTTGGGACAGTTGCTTTCTGAGGGCCTGCAGTTCTTCAAGGTTTGCTGCATATTTATCCTGCAGGTTGTTGAAGGCACTCTGTGTTTCTTCGGCCATCATTCTGTGGGTCTCAGCTTCAGTGGCCAGAACCTGAATTTGACCCTGTAGCTGTGACATTGACTTTGTGCTTTCCATGAACTGAGTTTTGAAGAGTAAGGCCTCATCTGTTCTCCTCTTAAAATCCTGGAGAGACTTTGAGAGATCAGAAAGACCAGCCTCTTTTTCTTCCAGGACCTTTTTCAGGCTTTTTGTTTCAGACATATTTACTTGAAGGGTGCTGCTTAACTTTCTAACAGATTCTTCAAGGTGTGAAATTCTTTCTTTCAAGCTCTGACACTCTTCCTCTTTTGCTTGTAGACTTGAAATCAGATTGGCGACAATTGCGGAAGAGCTGTTTTGATGCTCCAGATTTGGCAGCTCAGTTTTCTCCAAGATACTTTTGATGGTCGATGTCTCTGAAGAAAGGCCTTCAACTTGAGCTCTGAGTTTACAGGCAGAATCTTCAAGCTCTGCTACTTGAGCAGTTAAACGGACATTGTCATCTGCTTTCTCTTTCAGCAGCTCCTCTTGCTCAGTCATCCTGCTTTTGAGTTGTTCGATTCCATTTGCCTGCCCTTTCAGGAGGTGATCTTTTTCTTCCATTGTCATATAAAGCTGCTCCCTCTCTGAACACGCTGCTTTGAATTGAATTTCCAAATTACGGACTTCTGATATTAGATGTGTGATTTCATTATGGGCCTCAGATAATTCACTAACACTTTTTTGAAGTTCAGTCTCTAATTTTGCATTGCGATCATTGAGCGCTTGCATGCCATCTTTCAAATCAGCTACCTCTACCTTCCGCAGGTCCTCTTCTTGTTTCAGCTGACATTTATCGGCGGTGAGTTTGTGCACAGCGTCCTTTAGGTTGGTCGCTTCAGCTTCCATCTCTGCAAAATTTTTATTTACGGCACAAAGCTGACCAGTGAGAGAAATCACAGATTCACTTTGTTTCTTCAATTCATATTTGCTGTTATCGAAGTCATTTGTAACTTCTTTTAAGATTTGTTCTTTTTGCTTGATCAACTGTTTCACATCCAAGCACTCCTTCCTAAGTGACTTAACTTCAACATGCATCTGTGATACCAGATCTTTCTGCAGTGTGACCTCATTCTGCAAAACACTGCATTCCTCTGCTTTTGTCTGAAACAATGTGTCCTTCTCCAAGAGTGCGGCCTTGAGGACAGAACCCTGCTCCTGAAGCAGAGAGATGGTGTCCTGGAACTGCAGCAGTTGGTTTTGATGGGCTTCTAACTGTGAGGTCTTATCAGACAACATTTGTTCTTTCTCATTCAAGACCACGTTGACTTGACTAACCTGCACTCTCAGGCAATCCATTTGCTCATGTAAATTCTGAAGCTGTTCTGCTCTCTCTTTCAGTGTTTTTGACAAGTTATCACATTCAGCGTTTTTTTCAAGCAAACCAGCAGAGTTAGTGATTTCACTTTCCTTAAGAATCTGCCTTAATTCATTTACTTCAACAATAAGGAGCTCTTTTTCCTTTGACAAATCACCTGTTATTTTCTGATTATCTGAAATTTGACGCTGGAGCCAAGAAATTTTTTCATTCAGTGATCTGGTTTCACTGTTCAGTTCAGACACCGATTTTAAGTTCTGTGATAATGCAGTTTCTAGTCTCTTATTATCTTCTGCCAAACTAGTAATTTTCAAAGTTAAACTAGTGTTCTCTTCACAGGTCACTTTAAGTTGGCCGTCAAGTTTAGATCCAATGTGCATTTGCTGCGTCAGCTCTAGTTCGTTGGATTCACAAGTGGCATAAAGTTGTTGCTTTTCCTCTGTCAGTGTCTGAACTTGGCTCTTGAGGTTATTCAGCTCTGCTTCCTTCAGCTCAGCATCACACTGAAGTTTTTTGGTGTTTTCCTCCATTACAATGATTTGGTCGCTCGAAGATTGAACTTTCTTATTGGCATCATCCAATTCATCTTTGTAAAGTTGACCTTGTTTTGTAACATCTTTCAAGGTTTCCTCTTGAGCTACAAGTTGTTTCTTTAGTTCTGTTCGGTCTAAATGAAGTGTTTCAATGTCCATAAGAAGCTTGGATACAGCGTCTCTCTGATTAGCAAATTCATTCTGAAGGCTCTGGTGTTCTTCCTCTTTTTCTTTCAATAATGCATTTTTCTCCATTAAATCAGATTTAAGAGAACATTCCTGTTCACGAGCCAGAGATAATGCTTCCTGAAGCTCCACTTGATGATTTCTTTGGGCCTCTATTTGTGATTCAAAATCAGATACAGTCCCTTTTTTTTCTTTTATATCATGCTGGAGTTTGTCAATCTTAGAAATAAAGCTTTGAACTTGCTCTTGCAGTTGTGTGACCTCGTGCTCCTTCTCCCTGACCGACTGGGCGAGATTACTACATTCTTTCGTTTTTGTGAGTAGTATCTCAGAGTTAGAGTGTGTGCTTTCCTCAAGGACCTTACTCAGCTCATTTGTTCGAGCACTTAAGTCACTTTTATCTTTTTCTAAATTTTGCACGATTTTTTTACTTTCTGAATAATCTGTTTCCAGGATAGCTAATTTTGCTTTCAAAGAATCCCTCTCAGCAGTGACATCTGAAAGTATCTTGACCCTTTCTGTTACTTCTTCTACTAGCCTCTCATTCTCCTTTCTGACGGAGTGCATTTCTCTCTCCAGAGTCCTATTTAGTTCAAGAGCAGATGTAACATTTTCATTGAGCTCCGTCACACTGCCCTTCTGTGCCTCAAGCTCCTCAGTCAGCCTACTAAGCTTTTCTTGAAGCTGTGCTTTCTCAGCCTTTGTGTTTTTCATGAGGTTCTTGAGTTTTAAAACATTTTCACATTTGCTCAGAATTTCTTTACTCAACTTCTGATTTTCTGAGTCCCTGGCTTCCAACTCAGTATTGAATTTCTGCCTCTCATGTTCAGCCTGTTCATCAAAAGCCCTCAGTTGGCTTTCCAAAGATGACATGGTCTCCAGTTTTTTCTCCATCTCCTTTTTTATACTCTCCTCACTCTGTGTTTTTGCTTCTAATTGCTTAGACATCAACTCCATTTCACTATTATATTTTTCAACCTGCGCCAGAAGTTTGTTCTGTTCATACTTAAGAGACTTATGCTCCCTTTCATATGTTTGCTCTTTATCTCTGATTTGTCTGTCATTGTAGTCATTTTTGTCCTTGTACTGCAAAATGACTGCTTCAGACTCCTGTACCTTTTGGGTTGACAGAGCCAGCTGGTCCTTCAGTGAGGCAATATATGTTTCACATTCAGAAAGATGATTACGATGGCTTAAAATGTGTTTCTGAGTCTCTCCTCTTAGGTCTTGAATAGTTTTATTATCCTCCTCGGTCTGTTTTGTTAGTTGTTCCACCTCAGCCCCCTTAGAAGTGCTTTCCTCTCTGGCTTTGACCAACTCCAGCTCAATATCCTTGAGGTTTCCATCAAGCTCTGTTATCTTGCAGTTCAGCGCATGTTGATCTGAATTTTGCGACTCTTTAATAATCATAGCCTCTCTCTCAGCTTTACTTAGGGCATTTTCAGCTTGAACCAGGCTTTCCTCTTTCAGTTTAAGCTCCAGCTTCAACATATTGACTTGCTCTGCATACTCTCTCATGTTACCAGAAAGGGCCAATATCTCTTTGTCCTTTTCAGACAGGGTATCTTTCAGACTATCAATTTCCCGCTCACAGCTTTGGAGGTCATGAATGAGTTGGGCTCGCTCTTCCAAATGGGCTGTGTTAAGTTTGTCCAGCTCCTCATTAGTCTGGTCCAGCTCTGTTTGTAGCGTTTCTATTGTGACATCATGCTTTTGCATCTGGTGGTGATAAGAAAAGATGACAAAGACGCACACAGTTAGGTTGGAATATTTTGATAAAATTAAAAATACATATGATAATGTTGTACCACATTGAGTTGTCAGACAACTGGCTATTATATAGAACGGACGTATAGCTGTGATTCAATGAAAATTAATTTTCAGTTTAGAATGCCTGTATGGAGGGACATATATGTGAAGCTAGCGTAATGTTTAAATCCATTAAAACACACCTTATCCTTCAGCACATTCAACTTCTGAGTAAGATCGATGACTTCGGTTTTCAACTCCAAGCACTTCTTCTCTGAGATACTGCTTTTCTTGGAAATGGTCTCGAGCTGAGGCGGGCGAAAATAGAAAATATTGTCAGCCACCGTCGGGTTACTGAGGAGGGACAAATCCTTCCACAGGAAGGAACAGACTGAAAAACCTTACAGTTTGCTCAGTTTGTTGGAGCTTCTCTGTGACTTCTTTGTACTGAATCTCTTTTTCACTGAGTGATTCTCGTAAGACACTGATGATCTCAAGTTTCTCAGATGTCTGGGCCAAACTTTTCTCCTTCTCGATAAGTGAGCTTTCCAAGCATTCTTGTGTGTCACTCAGCCTGAAAAGACAATTCAACTTGTTAAACAAAACAACTGTCAGCCTGCATCAATACCAAAATCATGTTGTACAAAGAATTTATCACACAAGTTTTTCAAATACAGGTAGTGTGATTGGATTGCTGAGAAAATACAGATTTCATGTCCTTGGTGATTGTTGTTCTAAGTAAGATGACAGTTCATGACAGAATTGATATTATAATCTAAGTTAAAGTAAATGCTAAGTCTATTAACGTTCCTATCATCTACACTTTCATTTCAGGATCCATGCTGTGCTCTTATTTGACTGACTAGGAATGCTATCACAATAATGAATAATTATAGATATCATACTCTACTTATCAAAAAAATAGTGAGCTGTTCTTTTTTTTGTATTTAGCTTGAATAAGTGGGATATACTAAAAAAGTAACTTCACAGAAACTTACAGAGAATTGGAAAGTTGGACATAAGGTGTAAACCTCTGCTCATTAATCACAATTTAAAGGGGTATGTTTTGAAGGACAGTAAGGAAAATCAACTTGCCCTTTTAGCTGTTGATTGAGACTGTTAACCAGTAGCTGATGCTTCTCTGCATCCCTGCTCTGCTGACTTCGGACACTGGCAAGTTGACTCTGTAATTTCTCGGATTCATTCTGTAGAGGCAGAAAAACAAACGTAAGCGTGCAGGTATTAACATTTTGAAATCCCTGACAAGAGAATTCACACAGCACACAGATGTGGAAAAAAAACATTGACCCAGGGGAGGTCTGCCTAAAAAGGACAAAAGCATTGCTATTGTGATGTTTTTGGTCAGTATCAGAAGAACTTCTTCTCTGTTTGTATTACTTTGGCTGTCATTACTGATGAAGCCTCCAGCACAATATTTCAGTTGCTAAAAAAAAACAAACAAACAAAAAAAAACCACATTATGTCTGATGTTAAACAGGCACACCACGCATTAACCGTCACCGCCAGAGGTGCTCTCTAGCGCACACCTACGAGGGATACCCAACACACCTGAGAGACCCAAAATGGCTGCTCATCTTCATCTACATCAAACGTCACCTGTGTTAGAAGGGTTTGTTACACACACCTCGTCCTCGGGGGAGGGGGGGGACATGCAAATCATTGAGTGTTTATCAATTAGTAGGTAAATGATTTCAATGTTCGTGTAAGATAATGATAATTAATGGGAGGAAAACTGCTTTGAAGCTAACCCTGTTTTTATAGTGTACAATGCAGCTGGATAGTATAGCGCTACCTGTAAGGCCTCAATGCGGGCCTGCAGTTGTAGCCGATCTTCCAGATCTTGACAACGTTCCTCTAGGTTCAGGATCTGCTCCTGCAGTTGGTTCCGTTCCAGCTCCAGTTCCTCGACAACGGACCGTAAACCATCTGTAATCAATAGTTAGAAAGATGAACATTCAGGAGTCATACTACATAATAAATACTCGCGTGCCAATGTGTTATTTCGCAAAGTAATGGTGCCAATGACTGATTCATTCGAATTATGGTTTTGAAGGCTGTTCTTTCTGGTGACTTATATGGTGAGAGTTGTTTCAGATTTTCTGTTACCTCTGTCTGGTTTAAGGGGCCAGGGTTTTCCGAAATGTTAGGCAGGCGGCAGTTTGCTCAGACGCTGACTGAACGGATGTAAAACTATATGAAATGAAGACAAGTTGCCTCATATGATCTGAATCTCAGTTTTACTCTTTGTGTTTGATCTGAATTTTGTTGATTTTGTTATCATGTCTCTGCAATCAATTAACTTGATCATATTCCTGATGGCTTGCATTGACTTAGCAAATATGAGCAACTAAGCAAGGATTGCAAATACATTTCCATTATTGTTGTAGCTTTCTTGCTTGATTCATTAATTTTGTTGTTTTGTCCACAGATGGGCAGTGAAATTCAAGAAAATGTTGGTCTCTCTTTCTCGAAGCTTCCTCTTATAGCGACTATCCATCTGTGATAATATTTTTCACTTCCTGTGAGAGCTGTTTGCAAAATGCATGTTCTACTGTTTATTCATGAAGAGGTCTGCTAAAATGATGCTAAAGAAACCAAACCTTCTGTAGAACCATTTTGGATTCTTGTGGATAGAAAGATTGCTGAGCATAAGTAACCAAACAAGGGTACACAATGAAATAATTCAGGGAATTTTACAAGTTAGGTCAGACTGATAAAATTATTTTTACAGGGCAAGTAAAATTCCCCAAATAAATTTCACTGGCGTGACATGTTAGAAAATCTGCAACATTTAAGGCTTGTCCCCAAACAACGATAAAGGTTCAAATCACACCGGATTTCCTACCTCAGCACTCTTCCTCATTTCAAAATTTATGCTGGGGCAATTTTTTTTTTTTTTGATTTGGTGTTTTTAAGAGATTGCAATTGTAACCTTATAAAGCAACACTTTACCAGAACAGAAAAGGGGATGACAGGACATAAAGGAAAATATAGCATGATAGGCCAAACTTGACAGAAATGAAAACTAACAAACAAAAACTTACCACGGATGAGGAGTAACTTGCCACCTGTATATATATATATATATATATATATATATATATATATATATATATATGTGATCTCAAAAGAGGTCAAGAGTGAGCACAACAAATACTAGCCAGCTCAATCAGCATGCACATAACCAAAAAATATTTCAAAAAATATTTCAAAATGATGAATTGTCAACAAATTATTAATTTTGGTGTTTAGATGAACTGTTGTGTTTCTTTTTACATATTTTTTTTCTTGCTGGTTTCCTTTACAAATGTACCAGTAGAAATAATGGCAAGCCAAACAAAGCAAAACCTAGTATACCAATGAGGGACTTACATCATGATACTGCCAGGTTAGATGGTGAAAAAATAGACAAAACCAACAAACAGCCACAGTCCAACACTAAAAAACAAATTTGAAGTGTTATGGCGGAGCCAGAAATGAACCCAAAGGCAAGTCAGACTTCCCAAATATCCAGGTGACCATGTGCATGCCAGAGTAAACTGTCTAGCGGGTCCCACACCTGTGTCAGGAGTACTGTACTCAGGCCACCAACCTCCCATGTTCTCTCCCTCCATAGGAGTTGTGCTTTCAGAGGTGCTCCGGGGATCCTGGAATGGGGCCTGCCCATCAAATTCAAAGTCCTCCTATGAGACAAAACATCTGAGTTCAAGCACAGACCAGCAAAGCAAGAAAGCTGCTATAATTAAAAAGAAGTTCGATTTCACAATGAAAAAAATTAAATAAATAAAAATGCAGTAAAATATAGCTTTTCGACTAAATTGCACTGAGCAAATGAGACCAATTTACCAAACAAGCTGTTAAAGAAAACTTGTTAACAAATGCTTTCTTTCTTCTGCCCAGTACTGAATGAATAAGCTAAAATGAAAAATAAAAACTGCTGCTAGTGCAGATGCGCTGAATGTATGTATCTTATGTATGTCTAGCATATCTAGATCAGTGCCAAAAACGAAAAACCCAAAACAAGCTGATAAGACTGTCATGAGTATCTTTCCCCCAAAATAAGTGTTGTTTTAATTCCATATAGTGTTCTCAATTAGCTGATCATTTTGATTTTGGTCACCATTAATCTTTGCCCCAACTGAACATTGAAAAAAGACTGTGTTACTAAAATAAAGTCTCACTAGAATTCTCAACAATTGTTATTCTATTATAAATGCAATGAGCAAAAAGGACAATAGGAAACATAATTCAACTTTTAGAGTAGAATGCAAATCTGACAAACATATAGATACTATGTACATATATACATAGCACGTCCAGTGGCCTTTTTGTGTAAACAAAACAAACCATATTGTGCTTGCCTACCTGCAAACTCCGTTCGGCTGGCATCGCCAGCTTCTTGGCCCTGTGCTGGCCAAGCCCCCGGGTTTGAGCCAGCTCCTCCTCCAACTCCTGCTGCCGGGTGGCCAGTGCTGGATCGGAGCAGCCAGGAAAGAACCAGTCATCCTCAATCAGTTTTGTGCCACAGGAAAGGGGAAGTTTGGGTCGGATCATGGATGTACTCATAGATAGGAAGGTCGGTGTAAAATGGGATGACAGAGTGATAGAGTGAAAGAATTTCTGAAGACAGAATAACAGGAAGAGAGTACAGAAGTGGTACGATGGCACAAATGGTGTTGGGTGGCTTTGGTGATGATGAAGATGAGACACATTTAAACAAACAAAATGTCTTACAAAGCAAATGATTTTCAATTCCAAAGTGGAAGCAGCAATAGCCAAAAGTATGTCGATAGACTGGGTGAATGAAATAGATGAGAGTTACTCCTGATAGGTACGCACTTTGAAATTCATCTGAAGTATGCAGACATTTACAAAAGCAACACTCAGTTCAGAGCCATGCATAACTAATTTGCATTGCAAATGAAAAACAGACTGCATTCAAACATGTGGGAGACAGAGAGTAAAAGTAGTTGTGGAAGAAGAGCGCAGGTTTTTATTCTGAGTCAAATTTGTTTCAATGCTGTGTCCTCAACAGCGAAACCAGACAGCTATTTAGAAGAACACCAGGCAGGTTCAGATGTGGCTTCAGGGCTTTCAGTTTTATCCAGATTATTTAGCAGGATAGGATGGAAGAAGGGAAATGCCAAATTGATAAGGATCTATAAAACATATTCCCATCTGTTTTGTGGTAACAGGCTTATGTGTAGGGAGGCAGGGATTGATAGCTGAAAGCAAGGGGTGATGCGGAAAAAGAAGTGGAAAAACCAGCAGGTTAAGCAGTGGTGGTCAGTGTGGATTTAGTGTAAAAGCAAGGAAAAGCAGACATAGGCTCTATTTACAAGACCTGTACATTGAATTTCTCATAACAGCAGCAAAACAAAGCATATGATGGTAGTTGGTAGTGTAGGTGGAGTCCAAATGTCTTTAGATACTGTTTACACAACCTTGCAAGAACTTATGTGGACAGCATATGAATTAATGAAGCACCAAGCATGCAAGCCGTACTCAAACGTCACATTGGAGTACTCTCTGCATCACATAACCATCTTTTTATTTTAGCAGCACTTGAAACTGACATTAAAATAAATCAAGTATGTATATGTGACTGCTTTACACCACTTCAATTAAAAACACCCAAAAAGATGATAAGAGGAATTATATGGATGAAAGCTAAAGTGTAAGTTCATTGACGAAGCTTTTAGATTTTAGAAAGCACAGAGCATACAGTAATAGACAGGGACACCTAGTCCGATAGACCTTTGGCAGCAAATTAACTAATAGATGTTTATTCTTTTATTTTTATTTTTTTCAAGATGGCGCTGGAAGACAGCAGCCTGTTGCAGCAGCTCCGCGTACTTTTTACTCTTTTCTTTATCTGTTATTATTTATTTACCGTCCTGTCCTCTCCAATATTGCGAGTGGGACTAGACTCCACTCTCCCTTCCTACTGCGCTGCTTTTTCCTGTCTTGATTCCCCTTCCTTGAATCAGAATCATGTTTTTTTTTACCCGAATTTCCCCTATGGGAATCAATAAAGTATTATCTTATCTTATCTTATCTTATAAAAAGTGACAATTCCAACGGTGACTTTGAGTTGGGCGGTTCAGGTTTGCATTCACATTGAGTTCAGTTGTAGCCAAAGTTAATCAAAATCAACAGCTATAATTAATGAAAAAGGCCATTAACCAAATTATTTGGAGCATGGCATTTAAATTATATACTGCATGCATTAAAACAGGTATTAAATAGGTAGATGATCAGAGGGGAGGATGGCGAATTTGTTCAAGGATACTAGTAGCACACTGCACTAAGCTTTAATATTACTGAATAAGTAAGCTTTAATAGAACACTTTATCAGACTATGGTGTGTTTATTAATCATAATGACCAAGAGGCCCTGACTTGTTGACAGTAATATGAATATATTTTTGGGTGGCCTATAAAAAAAAGCCCCCTTCTGTGATTCACCATCACCCTCCAAGACAAAAACAGCAGCAGCCTCAGCACACCATTTAATAGAAATATCACTGGGAAGAGACCAATCTTCTCAGGCCAGTGGAGGATGACCTGCTTTTTCTTTAAAGGAAAAGTCAAGTGCCATAATGCCATGTATAAAAACAAGTAAGAAAAAATGCTTCAAAGTGTTTTGATTTCATGAATGGCATGGTATTACAAATATGATGAAATCCACCCCCCCCTCCTTCTGATTCAAATAAAATCTGGTTATTGGTATTTGAATCTGAAGACAGCACTGTGTTTGAGTTTGGGTTTACTGTATAACATTCACAGAATCTGAATGTCAAAGGCAAATATCAGCTACCAGCTTTCTTGACTGCCTAATAAAAGTTGTGTTCTGAGTAAAGTGTGATTTTAAAAGTGTGATTAATTACATATCCATCATTCTATAAAAAATGACTTTTTTTTTCCTTTTGACAGCAAATGGTGTATCCAAATCCCCTAAATATACAAAAATCCATTTTACTTAATCAAAGTCTTCCTAAATACAGTGTAAACAGCTATATTGCTTGGCATTTGGTGGCTGGTGCAAGCATTAGCTTTCTCTCAAAGATTAGGATGCCATGATAAAAGAAAATTGAAGTTTGAATAAATCTGGTGTACTGTTATTTCAGTGTACTATTTCCAGATTCTTTTGTGGCCACAACAAAAATAAGAGGAGAAAAGAAGACTACAAGACAGGAAAGTATGAAAAATGGGAAGAAAGAAAAAACACCGAAGAGGGGTCGGGGAACGGCAGACTCAAATGTGGAGCCTGGGACTGTGCTGCCTGCAGCTCACCCAATGAAAGGCAAGGCTCAGGGAAGCTACAGGCAGCACAGTGAGCATGGGCTGCACTGGAGGGGTGGAGGAGCCTGCATGCACAAAACTGATGGGAAACTGTTCTGTTTGGCTACTCCCATCCCTGGAGCAGGTGCTGGAGGGGGAGGTCCACAAGATGGGAGGCAGCACAGGGTGGAGCAAATGCTCCCCATGAACAATGAAAGGGTTTGGGGGGGGGGGGTAAAGAAGAAGAAAAAATGTTCAATCAGACAACAGAGGTAATGTGGTAAACAACAAAACAAAAAGGAAAACTCTTAAACGAAACATGGTGGAGGTTGTTGCTGGGGGTGTTAGGATGACATTAAAGGTGATATTTACAGCTATTGGTGCATTGGGGTTTACTGAATTATATTGTGTTATACTCAGAGGTGTATATCAAACTTTAAAACAAGATAGACTAAATATCATGAACACCTCTCAATATACCATGGTATAATTTCCTCAGAGCCCCCAAAATGATGAAATGAAACGTGATATAACATCATCGGATGGGTAGGATTTCTGGCCAGGATGTTAATTGAAAAGTAAATCATACATAAATGTGTCTGCAGTAACTTGAAGGGACCATTAGCAGGGAAAATTGAACTGTGAATGTCTTTTTTTACAACTGATCGCTTGCGGCATCTGTCTACTGCTTCAGTTTGCTCATGTGAAACTTACTGGAATTAGCTCACAACTGCAATGGTTAATTGTAAAGTTAGAAAAAAAAATAATGATAATCGGGCTGCCATTGCCACTCCAATGGGATTGGTAAAGATTACCCAGTTGTTTTTCCAGAGTGCTTATTTTATCAATGTCAACCTGCAAAGCTTGATGTCACTTCAAAGCTGTCTGGCTTTATTTGATCCTGGAAAAAAAAAGTAATAATGTATTGACAGAGGTTGCCCCCCATAGTGTTTGCAATTGCTACCAACAGAAGACTAACTGATGTCACTTGTCAGGAAGAAAAAGTTCATCCTGGAGGAAAAAAAAAACAATTGAGATGGAATTTCATACCCTCTCCCTTGTCATAATATCTGTATTGAGGTGATGCTGTGACATCCTGCCTCATGCGTCAAAATAGTAGTTTGTTCTGGTGGCCCTTTATAATGGTCACAGACCTGCCAGCCCACCACAGAAATATCCGTGGTGCAATTATTTTGGGAAGAAATGACCAAAGCATTAAAACCAAAAAACTAAAGAAAATTGGATTTCCACCATTATAATTTTGTTGAAAAGCCATACAGCTATTGTGATGATATGGTTATATTCAAGATATAGGTTCCATTTCCTTAGCCCCACCCCTTATTTAGATGATAAGAAATACAAGTTAACTATCGGTAATTTGTCTCCCAGCTCAACATCAGAGAACTGATGTTGCCTCTTCTCTCTTTAAATTCTAAACATGGCATTGCCTTTACCAAAATTGGATCCTTGAAAACTATACTGCGCAAAAAACAGACACCTCAGCTTGATATTTAGAAAGAAAGGTATCTCTACATGTCATTGACCTACTCTGAGAGTGTGGTAGATTTTCCAAGCAGACACATGTACCAAAATGTTATGTTATTCCCCATTATCTGAGTAACTGTACCTCATGCCAATGACATACAATCCAAGTGTTCACTCAATGAGGCCTTCAAATGAAACTCTTTCATCCTCTGGCAAGGGCCTTACCCTCTCGTTCTTCCTCCATGTGGTTAATGCGTATAGCCATGGCTGCCTTTTCTTCCCTGGCGCGGTCCCTGGCACTGACTGCCTCAGCCACCATCTCCTGCCACTCCAAGACCTGGCTTTGAGTGTCATCTGCACTGCCCGACTCACTTGCCTATCACCGAAGGAAAGGTAAGAATCAGGGAAAAATGAATGCCAAACATCTGTGGGGAAAAAAGTCTCGGACACTTTAGAAAGACATCCTGAATTTGTAAAACCTGAGAAGTAGCCCTTTTGGTAAATTGCTCTAGCTCAGCTTGTAATGTCCTCTGTTGTTCTTCATACACCACCAGCTTAGCCTCCAGCATGTCTAGTGGGGGTAGAAGCAAGTTTCAGAGGGAAATGTATTCATTTTATGACAAGAGTTAGTGGTTTGTCTTTTGCTATTCTAACATAAATATTAATTGGAAAAAAAATACCTCTAAACTGAGCACACAGGTTTCTCAAAACCTAACAAAAACCACACCAAAAAACTTACCGTTCTTTGCTTTGAGCTCATCAAAATGTTCTACCTTCCAGAGATTTTCCTCTCTCTCCTCCTCCAGTGCCGTGACACGACTCCTTAAGGCAGTCATGTCAGGTGGGGCAAATCCAGCCTTTAGTGGAAAAAAGGACACACTGTTCCAAGGAACTGCCTTTCATGTATAAGTTGTGTTTTCTTAATTTAAATGTGGTATAAAGCCTTGAGTGCAAGAGAGCTGCTCTTCCCCCGATTTCTTTTAACTACAACCATCAAAATCAGTCGATTTTTGTGTGAAAGTGCAAATAATATCAATTATACTTCTGGCATTTTCAAAGACAAAGAACATGGGAATTGATACAAATCATAATAAGGCATCTCACCTGGCTTTTCTTTAATTCCTCCTCCAACTGTCTGATACGAGATTTTGACCAGGCTTTCATTTTCAGGAACTTGGCCTCTGATCTACTGGCCTCATCTATCTTTTGTTTTGTCTGGGCTGCATACAAATAAAGAGAGAAATGGTTATGACATGCAGACAGAAAATGTTACAGACTATAGCACAAAAAAACATAACTTAAGCTTTAGATTACAATAAATGCAGCACATTGATATCCTTGCCAGGGACATTTAGTTTCAAAACATGTGATTGTCATCTGATGAAACAAAACAGATTGAAACATCTCTATTATAATTTTTTTTTAATTTTGGTCCCTTGAAAAAGCAGGAACATTCTTGAGCTTAAGGTAAAGGATATTAAGATAAGATAATACTTTATTGATCCCCATAGGGGAAATTCCTTTGTTGCAGCAGCACAATAATAACAATATAAAAATAATTGTCAAAATATAAATAAGCACTGAATTAAAAGAAAGAAAGTAAAAAAAAATACACACACACACACACACACACACACACACACACACACACACACACACACACACACACACACACACACACACACACACACACACACACACACACACACACACACACACACACACACACACACACACACACACCCCTCAGAGTTTTTGAAAATTTATAGAAAAAGAAACCGCATCCTATCA
>CAAKHD010000917.1:13897-27431 GCA_901007705.1 Fistularia tabacaria | reverse complement strand
AAAAAAAAATATAAAAATAATTATCAAAATATAAATAAACACTCAATAAAAAAAAAAAAAAAAAAAAAAAAAACACACACACACACACACACACACACACACACACACACACACACACACACACACACACACACACACACACACACACACACCTCAGAGCTTTTGAAAAATTGTAGAACTAGAAACAGCATGCCATCAGAACTTATGTTTAGTTAAGTAATGAGCTCTTCTTTACAATGAAATTTCTTCCACTAACCTTCCAACTCCGCTATCCTTTGAATGGAAGCAGAATCAGCAGGCAGGTTTCCAGCCCCTGAGGCCTCCTGACAGGCAGATGGAGCTGCTTCTGCAGCCCTTCTAAGCTCATCCAGCTGCCCCTGGAGATTCTGCTGAGTGTGGGCCATCTGTGCTTGATGCTGCTCGGTTAATCGCTGCACCTCTGCCTGTTGCTTCTCCATTAGGTCACGAACCTGTGCTCGCATCACATGTTTCTCCGCCTCCATCTTTGATTCCAGGCTCTCTCTTTCAACATGTTGCCTCCGCAGTCGCTCCTTAAGCTCCTGTGGGTAGAGTGAAAACCGCAGCACTTAAAAAAAGGTCACAGGGCTGATCTAGATAGAAAAAGGTAAAACACTAGGTATTAGATAATATGGGAAGTTATTAGCTAAACAGAAATGCATCTGGAAGACAGGAATATGTGGGGATGCTGGAAAAGTTTGATTAATATATCAGATGGTAAATTGACTCCGTTTGTGTGCAAGGCTGTCATCGTTTTTAAGAGGTACTCTTCAAGGACTTGTCTAGTGTGTTATGTTATTCTTTAAAGAAGCCTGAGGTGTCAGTTATTATTAGAGCCACAGCGACCCATTGTTTTTTGCATCGGTACACACTTCTGTTATCAACTTTTGTTCTCCTTCTTATATCACAGATTGATGGAATAAAGCAGGATAAGACAGAAAGTCTGATAAGATGCCCCCAAAAAATCTTAAAAAGCAAATACAATTTGAATACATTTATTTATCACAGATGATAAACCTGCTAACACCGGCAATTTGGCAATTAGAGAAGAAATTAGGATGAAAAAAGTGGCACAGAAGTTTCCAGACCTTTATCTGCTGGTCCCTGCCATCCACCTCTCCTTGGAGAACATCAATGACCTGGGTTTTACCGAGCAGTACTTCCTCCTTTTCATGAAGCTTTTGTTTTAAAGCCTTTAAAAGCTGTGGGGGAAATCAGAAAAAAAGGTGAACTTCAAAAGTCAAGCTGATAGTACTATTATAACCAGATCCCACTACCACATGGTTGACTGAACTTCCAAAGCCAAATCTAATTTCCTGTGCAGAGTGACTACTGCAGTAAAAATTCATCAGTTTCCACTGAACATAAATAACAAGTGAAAAAATGTCACCATTAAATAGAACAAATATGGGAGGTTGTACAATGTAACAGAGGTTTGGGGTTCTTCTTAACCTGCTCAAGGTCAGCACTGGCATCAGACTTTGCAGCAAGCTTGAAGAGCTCCTGTTCATGCATCTGGTTAATCTCTGTCAGCTGTTTATCCTTCTGGAGAATTATGTCTTTAAATGTCTGGATCTATAACAGAACACAAAGCATCATAGACACCAATGAAAAGGACCTGAACAAGGATTTAAAAGAGTTCTCATAAAAGATATACCTGCCAAATATAATAACAATCCCTGTTTTTTTGTGTTTTAAACAATGTGTTAGTGCTTTCCATGTCTATGGTATTCAAAAAATAACCTACGTTCTGCTTGTACATGCTCTCTTTCTGGTTGTACCGCTCCTTCTCGGTTGCCAGGAGCTCTTGAAGGCTGTGTGTCTGCTCCTGCAGTAAACTGTAGTGCTCCTCTGACTCTCCCACCTTCTTGGTTAGGCTTTGCACTAACAGCTGGAGCTCCTGCATTGCCCCGCCCTCTTCGGTCACCTGAGAGGGTAAAGAATGTTTGAGTCTCGAAGATATACTTGGCAAGATTTCAGGGAATGGATAAAATGGCTAAATAAATATTAATCAAAGTGTAAAGTATTAATCAGTGTGTGACAGAATTGACAACATTGTCTGAATGTTTGTGACCTTTTCCTGTGATGTAGGGGGGAAGGGTTGATCTCCTGCCATTGCTGTTTGCAAGTGGATGATGTAAGCCTCTTTATCTGCCAACTTCCTGTCCTTCTCAATCAGCATCGTATCCATCTCCTCACCTCGCTGTCGTTGAGACTCCACCTCTTTTGTCTGAAGGAAAAAAAAGGGGGACAAATGAGAAAAAATATGACATAGAAACAAGTTTCAGCGGTGGTTTGTCTCATTAAATTCATTAGTCTATGCCTGAAAATAGGTCAACCAATTTATTCACAGGTACTTTATTCATTGTACACTTGTAGACCAGGTTCTTGTGGTGAATAAAACAGTCACATCATTGCTAGCAAATGCAGAAAAGGCTGATTTAAAGAGATACGGCTTTCACTGGTATTTCAAGGGTTAACTGAAGAAATACAGCCAGGAAGCTGCAGGGTCATGTCAAGCTTAAGGTGAGGAACCCTATGTGGTCAGTAGTTGAGCGAGACACAGCAGAGTTTTGTGGAATTCCTGTCATGACATTGCTATATACTGTTTGATAACCTCCCCGCGACCCCGAGTGCAGGATATGCTGCAGACGATGGATGGATGTTTGATAACTTCTCGAAGATATAGAGAACGTTTGGATATGTATGTATGTATGTATGTATGTATGTATGTATGTATGTATGTATGTATGTATATACATGTGTATCATGTTGATTATACTGAAGATTTCACCTCTCGCACTCAAAACTCAAGAGTCAGTGGTGGCAAATTGTTCATTCATGTCTGTACCATATGTGCTAAAGTGGCAACCTAAAGATGTTATGTAATGGCTTCACAGGCGACTGCGATACAAAGCAAAACAAAGACAAGAAAATGATTGCGGTGGGACAGTCCGTCAGGACACACACTGAATTAGCATTCCAATCTCAAGCTGTTCACTTGAAACTTTTCTGATATATGGAACCTTCCTTATCATACTAGCCCTGAGTGACTTAACAGCTTTGGAAACAAATCATTCAAGAATTAAAAGTTTTATGAAAATTCTAAACCTATGATTTGCTTTTACACTCTTCAAGAGTCAAATAATCAAGTTTGCTTAAAACAAGAATTAGCTGGTGGTTTTTATCTTTAAAGCTAGAATTCTGCTCATCTATAGCCATGGCCTATCTATGTACATATTGTTGAGTTTTACTAGGAGTTGATGTGAAATTACTTTATATGACTTACATTGATACTTGCATATATTTGATGATTTAAAACAATTTTCACAAATGTTTAAGGATTGTAAAATGGTCGCTATTTCACTACAAATGTGAGACTAGAACGTTCTAACCGTCTTTTCTAGCTCCTTCTCTTTTTGTGCAAGATTTTGTTCAAGGTCTTCAACTTTCTTCTTAAGCAAGACAATCTTGCCCCGGTTGGCTTGGTCCCCTCCCTCAGATGCCCCCTGCAGGGACAGAACAAAAAAATGGTGATTTGTCCAACTTATACTAATGCTGGATGCATAAAACACTTCCCAACATAGAGGTTGACATTCACCACCCCTTAAATCAATAAGCACACGCATTTCAAGGGTAAGCAACTTGCTTTGATGGCATAAAACAGAGCTTGGAAAAGGGTAAAAACAAAAAAGGGCTAAAATGTAAGTTAATGGATTCCCAGGCAGTAAAATATGCTTCCTGTATTTTTGACACAAATAACAATGCGGATAAAATAAGAAACAAAAACCAATTTGTCTACTGATGGTATTTAAATGTTTGGATTTAAAGATGGACTTGTATGCTTACTCTCCTGCTGCGTGTTGGTGTATCTGGACTGCTGTGCTGCTTCTTTAGCTCCTCCAGCTGTGTGGATAGAAATGTCACCTTGGCCTTGTTCTGGAGACGCAGCTTTGACAGTTTGGCCTCACATGTCTCCTTCTCCACCTGAGCCACAGACAGTAAACAATATCTGCTAAGTCTTTACTCGAATCCTGGAGCCTTTTACCAAAACATCATGTTGTGATTCAAACCATTTGGACGTACAGACCAATAACAGATAAAACTGACCAGTCAGCCAATACCAGATAAAAGCTGGATCAAAAAGTCTAGGACCACCAAGTTGACATACTGAATGGAACTTTCAAAACTTTTAAAACAAAAACAGCCATAAAGTTTAGTCTAATGTTTGAGTTGTCTTCCATAAGTGTGTGCTGTTGAAATGCTTTCACTTTCACTGAAAGTACTTTCACTCCCATAATAAAATGCCAGAAGAAAAATAAATAATCTCTTTAAATCAAAGCTAAATTTATCTCTTAAAATATTGTATTTTTTTAACACCTGCAACAATTACAACATTAGTTACCAAAAAACTTTTATTAACAGACACATGAATGAACACAATCAATAATTCAATGTATCTATATATAAACTGCTCAAAAAAATAAAGGGAACACTAAAATAACACATCCCCTCGGAATAAATGAAATATTCTTGTTAAATAATTTGTTCTTTACATAGTTGAATGTGCTGACAACTAAATCACAAAAAACTTAACAAGGGAAATCAAATTTATTTACCCATGGAGGTCTGGATTTGGAGTCACACTCAAAATTTAAGTGGAAAAACACACCACAGGCTGATCCAACTTTGATGTAGAGTCCTTCAAACAAGTCAAAATGAGGCTCAGCAGTGTGTTTGGCCGCCAAGTTCCTGCATTACCTCCCTACAATGCCTGCGCATGCTCCTGATGAGGTGGCAGACGGTCTCTTGAGGGATCTCCTCCCAGACCTGGACTAAAGCATTCGCCAATTCCCGGACAGTCTGTGGTGCAATGTGCCATTGTTGGATGGAGTGAGACATGATGTCCCAGATGTGCTCAATTGGATTCAGATCTGGGGAACGGGCGGGCCAGTCCATAGCATCAATGCCTTTGTCTTGCAGGAACTGCTGACACACTCCAGCCACATGAGGTCAAGCATTGTCTTGTATTAGGAGGAATCCAGGGCCAACCGCACCAGCAAATAGTCTCACAAGGGGTCTGAGGATCTCATCACAGTACCTAATGGCAGTCAGGCTACACATGACGAGCACATGGATGGCTGTGCGGCCTCCAAAAGAAATGCCACCCCACACCATTACAGACCAACTGCCAAAGCGGCCATGCTTGAGGATGTTATAAGCAGCTGAATGTTCTCCACGGCGTCTCCAGACTCTGTCACGTCTGTCTTATGTGCTCAGTGTGAACCTGCTTTCATCTGTTAAGAGCACAGGGCACCAGTGCCGAATTTCCGAATCTTGAGTTCTCTGGCAAATGCCAAACGTCCTGCAAGGTGTTCGGCTGTAAGCCCAACCCCCAACTGTGGACATTGGGCCCTCATACCACCCTCATGGAGTCTTTTTCTGACCGTTTTTGCAGGGCTCTGGCAGTGCTCCTCCTGTTCCTCCTTGCACAAAGGCGGAGGTAGCGGTCCTGCTGCTGGGTTGTTGCCCTCCCAGGGCCTCCTCCACGTCTCCTGGTGTACTGACCTGTCTCCTGGTAACGTCTCCATGCTCTAGACACTAAGCTGACAGACACAGCACACCTTCTTGCCACAACTCGCATTGATATGCCATCCTGGATGAGCTGCACTACCTGAGCCACTTGTGTGGGTTGTAGACTCAGTCTTACGCTACTACGAGAGTGAAAGCACTGGCAGCATTCAAAAGTGACGAAAACATCAGCCAGAAAGCATACGAACTGAGACGTGGTCTGTGATCACCACCTGTCTGTGAGAACCATCCCTCCATTGCCTATAGTTTCCACCTGTTGTCTAGTCCATTTGCATAACAGCATGTGAAATTGATTGTCAATCAGTGTTACTTCTTAAATGAACAGTTTGATTTCACAGAAGTGTGACTGACTTGAAGTTACACTGTGTTTTTTAAGTGTTCTCTTTATTCTTTTGAGCAGTGTATATGCTTGGTATCACTTCAGCATACCATGCTCCCAACTTTGTTGGAACAGTTTGGAGCTGTCCCCTTCCTTTGCCAACATGACTGAGCACCAGTGCACAAAGCAAGGTCCATAAAGGCATGGATGACAGTGTCTGGTGTAGATGGATTTGACTGGCCTGCAGAGAGTCCTGATCTGAACCTGATAGAACACCTTTGGAATTAAGTAGAGCGGAGACTGAGAGCCAGGCCTTCTCGTCCAACATCAGTATGTGACCTCACAAATGCACTTCTGGAAGACTGGCCAAAAATTCCCATAAACACACTCCTGAACCTTGTGGACAGCCTTCCCAGAAGACTTGAAGCTGTTATAGCTGCAAAAGGTGGACCGACATCATACTGAACCCTATGGATTAGGAATGGGATGTCACTTAAGTTCATATGCGAGTCAAAGCAGGTGAGCGAATACTTTTGGCAATATAGTGTATATACGTATTTGTTTTCTTCCAAGGAGTTCAAGCTTTGATTTACTAAAAACAACCTTTTTGTTCACTGTGACATGTATCAAGCTTTATCAACAAAATAATGTTTATTTATGTATAGTAAAGACTTTCCTTTTTATGCATTTACTGTTAAATAAATGAAAAATTTGTATTTGACCTAAGTCTGGCCTAATTTTAGAAGTACTTGAATGTCAACACCCCCTGCCACAAATAAATGAATGCAGAATGTAAGCTCTTGAGCACAGGTGCTTGTGGGCTGTATCCCGACATATGGCTTTACCCATTCTACTGTGTCATGGCTGATGCCTAATCCTGCAGTCTTAATTTCTGAATAGCAATCCTTGGGAGATTAATGGATAGCGACATACAGCAGAAATCAGCTTCTTGAACAACTATAAGGAGCCTTAAATACTAACACAAATACAATATAACTAAGTTTAGGAGACTGTGTATTATGTATCAAACCAGTCTAAAAATAAATCCCAATAGACGGACATCAAACCACAGAAACAGCACTATCATGTTCCATGAAACATCACATAGTATTTTTCAAAATACAGTGGACCAAGAATTGTAATAAATAAAGGACGGAAATTTATATTAGGGGAAATTAAGGTCATTTTGGTTTACAATATTTTCAAAATACCAATGAAAAAAACTATACAATTGCAAACAAAAGTATAATTTCAGTGTAGATTTAAAAAACATCTAAGTTTGATCCATAAATACTTGAAATAAGTGATGAATGTTGTGGTTCCTCCACAACATTAATGCATTCATACAGGCATTTACTCAAAAACAAAATACAGAAGACACATCATAGCAGGATGGTACCTTGATTTGTTCATCTTTGGAAAGAAGTGCTGCATCTTTCTCCCGGATCATCTCTTTTAGCTGAGAGACCAGCTGCTCTGTTTGGGCCAGTCGCTCTACCAGCTCTGCCATTGCAACCTCTTCACCAGCAGCAGCTCCTCTGGGAGAGCCTGGGCCCTGCAGAAAGAAAGGAAGAGGATGGTGATCATCTTGTAAAAGATCGACAGTTATGTGGAATTACATTGAGGTAAGTTTGTCTTTAAGATCTGAACAGATTAAATGATAATGTGTAATTGTGTGTCACATCCTTGAAGATAGTAGAGTGTATGAGAATATAGTATTTTGTATTTAGGTGTATAGTTAATAATGAAAATAGCCACCAAATGTTTGTTTTCAGTGATAGCATACAATGCTATCTTCTATGATTATAATATCCTTAAATTCAACAGATGAAAATTGACTACGCAATGAAAAATGTCAATATCAGAGCTCACACAGCTTAAATGTGGCTCTGATAAATAAAATTCAAATTTTATTTTATTATTTGAAAACAAACAATTACATGAATACATAAACACGCACGCACGCACGCACGCACGCACGCACGCACACACACACACACGCACACGCACACGCACACGCACACGCACACGCACACGCACACACACACACACATATATATATCCCTACGGACGTGTAATTGTGACAGGGATTTTTTTTCTCCTTTGATAATATTAATACTTCATCCATTTCTCATCTTGGCTGTGAGGAGCTGGATATGAGAGCCTTCTGCTGCCAATTACGAGCATACACATGATTATGATTATGAGGAATAACTTAGGGAGAGGAATCAGTGGGTCAGTCGACAGCTAGCAACTGTTCGTTAACCCCTTCAGGACTCTGAGCAATAAAACAAATGTGCTAAACAGTAACCTTGTTTTTTTCATGCTCAGTACCACAGATTACAGGTTAAAAAAAAAAGAGATCTGAAGTATGAGGATGGTGTACAGCTCTGTGAGCAATCACAATTTCAGAAAAAATCAGGACAAATCCCTTTAAAATGGCTATACTGAAGAACAATCATTGAATAATGTGCTGGATACTCCTCCTACATGCCTTAAACATCTAAAATAAAACAGAAGGCCATCATAGCAGTTGCTTTTCTGTGAACACTGTTGATGTCACCCTGCCTTTGGTGTCCTCTAGTGCCACTTCCGGGCCTAATTGTCTGGACCCTACTGAGGACTGAGCTGACCTACCCTAAGAATCTTTTGAAGCCGATTGAATCAAAGGTTGCTTCTGGTGTCTCCTTCCTGGAAGCGCTAGAATGGCTAGGAATGTTGTTTCCTACTGTTAAGTGTCACTTTGTTTTCATTTGTATCATATATTAACCCGACAGCACACTGCACCCGAAACCCAAAAGTGATTTCCGACTGGCCCCTTGTGTTTGTCTTGTTCTTGCTGAACTATTTACTTGAGCTCTTAATGAGAGGACAAATCTTTTTATGCTTTTAGACTTACCGGGCAGATTACTTTTTTACCTTCTACACTGTATTTCAGTTACCTAGCTGTACCTGAAATATAGTGCAAGGTGCAAATGGTTTGGATAAAGGTTTGCAGATGCAAGAAAAGTAATGCAGATGCAAGGAAAGCAATGCAGTTTATGTACATCCTCTGATTAGAAAACAATTATTTGGCAATCTTAGCAGCCATTGTGTATCCATGGAGAACTCATACTAAGATAAGCATTTGGGCTTCCGAGTAATTTATATGGGATGGAGGAGGATTTAACAGTGGTTCCCTCTCACATGAAGTCTGAGGTCTGATTGTTTCTTCAAAGCACTTGTGCTCAGCAGTCTATAATTCCAGTCTATCTTGACATAAACCAGCAAAGAAAGTTCTCTGGGTGTCCTGTGAGCCAGTTTAATATCTAGAATTAAGGAAGCACATAATAACCCAACATAATCCATGAAGGCAATGTCTGCGAATGTCAGTGTGAGATACCAGTGTATTTTGAGCAATCATTGTTGAAAAACTGAGTTAACATTTTACAAACGGAGCACTCATGAATCACTTTACGTTGAGAAATTTAGTCAGCAGTTTTTTAAATGTTCAAATATTCATTAGGTCAAGTTCAAGAGACGTGCCAAACCTGATCTAGTTTAAAACATTTCTTTTTATGTTCAATCTCCCAAAAATGGGAAGTCGAGGGGAATTAATCCCTGATTATTGTCATCATGAGATCGAAGCTTGACATATTGCTATATTTTATGTTCGTTTGTCAGCTATGATTCCATCTATAAGTGTATTATCTACACAAAGATATATATAAATATAACTATGTTTTGCAAGGAGGCAACAACCCAGTTGGTGGACACTTATCAGCCTGTGACAAATCAGCTCATCAAATAAAAGCACACATGTACTTACCCCAGACCCATGCTCTCCCTCCTCACCAGAAAACCATTTCAACATGGTTCCAAGTTAGGTCTGAAAACACACAAACATATAAAAAAAAGATATCATCTATTCAGAGTCGATACGGTGTTAATATTACTTTCTTTGTAAAGATTAAATTAAAACATTTGAGTCACAAATCTGTTCCTTTGAATATGATATTACCATTGTCGTTATTTCTTTTGAAATGATAAAGAATTAAAACATGACTGAAAACACTTTCAATTTCAATTTAAGTCAAACATTATGGCTGGCTTTTACAGAAATGTTCATTTCATGTTTGTAATCTGCAAAACACACACAAGACAAACTGACACAGATACCTGAACTTGAAATACAGCCTTGTGTTTCACATTAGATGGTACCATATTGGTGGATCCACCACAAAACTCACTGTCCAAGTTGAGAAGACACTAGTACAGATACTGGCAGCGTCAAGAGCTTTACCAAAATTCAAAATAAAGTGCAAATATTGAAATTATGATGGGATGTACACAAAATAAATATTTGTGACATTGTGACATATTTATCATATATGTAAATTTCCTGGCAGGATCAACTGTAATGGTAAGTAAAAGTTGCTTACAACAGAAAAATAATACATGGTAGTTGTATGATAATCAGTCAGATACATGAAATCCTGCAGAAATCCAACCAAAAGGAACTGCCAAGAATAACCTCCTTAATGCACATACAAATAATCACTTGCAGGTTTTCTATGCTTTTCCATAGAGAGCTGTCGGTGTTTCCTCCTTAAAATATTGATGATCACTCTTGAATAGCTGATAAACTTAGTACAGCATTCATGTGAGTTCAACCGAGTGAAGGCAAGCCAAGTCAGTCAGATTAAAGTTGGAATGAAAGGCAAGCAGGATCATAATATCAGGCATTTTTACTCTTGGCTTGTTGGCTTATTGCTCAAGCAAAAGCGGTCGAAGGACACCGATATGAACAAGATACTGGCCTGGTTCCTGGTCAGCATTATTGAATGACAGCAATCTTACACAGAACCAGGAACCTCTCTGAGCCTGGTCTAACATTGAGTGCATTGTCTGGGAGCAAATCCAACACACGTGACTCAGGGAAAAAAAAAAAAAAAATCAGGTCAGACCGTTTGTCTCTGCATTCCACAGTCACCTCCAGTTTGTGTTGTGGGGGCTCTTTAAATTTAACTTTTTGCCACAATGCAGCTCACTTCCACGAGACAGGTATAATATGCAGGATCATCTGTACATAATAACTTTAAATTATGTACATATTCCTGTCATGTTTAGTTCACCAGCTCTGATGTTTTTCTTACCTACAAACAATATTGTGATGGTGGCTTGTGCAGCAGGTCACGAATTTCGACATTAACTTTTTTTTAAATATCCGTCTAGGGAAAGTAAACAGCAAAATCGATGTACATGTCCTGGGGATATGGCTCTTATATATGGCTAAATATTTAAAGTCTGAGTTACAGGAATAAACATATGGAAAAAACGTTGTTAACAGATGAATCACTTGATGAGGCAGCAGTTCATCATCGAGCCTAATGAATGTTTCCTAGAAGCTAAAACCCAGCAGCTTGAAATCCTAATGTCAAATCACAATGCTTATCAGTCACGTCCGGGATATGTGTCTAAAGGTACCCAAGGTGTTAGCTCGGTTGACGTGAATAGCATAGCAAAAGCTAAGGATTACTAACCCTAATGCTACCCTGAATGTTCCCCATCCACTAAGACCTCCTGTTTCAAACAAGAGGAGGGCACGGTCAGAAGGGGTGGGTGTCAGCAAGTTGTTAGGTACACAAAATACCACGCGTTAATCCCGCAAGCTAACTTTATCTTGGGAGCTACATGCTAGTAACGTTAGCACTGTACTGTTGATGAACTAATGTTGCCACCCTAGTCACAAACAATAAGAGTATTTATTTTGAAAGCTTACTTGGTTCAAGACTTCATGGAGAATCTTCCCAAAAAGCACCCAGGTAGCCAAATCCAGTGAAATTACATTTTATCCCACTTAACGATGTTACTGCGAGTGGGACAAGGTATGCATTGGGAACATTTGTCAACAGACAACTGGAGGAGATTGGCGCATGCGCATGACGGTCACATTGACAGGTCCTACAGGAAACCCATTTACGTATTTGTTCAGTTATTCTCTATTACAATGTAAAATATTGTACGACAAAGTTGGATAGAGCACAAGAATTATGCATTAGCGGGGGCTCCTTCTCGCTGTTTATCCTTAGAAACAGAATTGCAAATTAGTCAAAACGAAGAACCACGAAGATGGTTCTCTGCTTGTTAAGGTGATTCAAAGTGTTTACTGTCGTGTGTACAGTCTGAAACGTGTCACCCTCTACAATTAAATTCTTACTTGTCGTCCGCATCGCATCCAGATGAGTATTTATAAATAAATGAAAATAAATATATTGTCCTAACTCGATGTAGCGGTGCAGGAAAATGCAAACCGTGCAGTGAATGTAAACATACACAGAAATTTAAACATTTTTATGAATTTTTTAACCTTTATTTAACTAGGTAAACGCCCATTGAGATCAAAATCTCTTTTTCAAGGGGGACCTGGCCAAGTGGTCAGTACACGTGAAGGGCAACAGAATTAACATAACAGAAAACAATTAGACAACATAAAATGTGACCATAATAAAATAAGAAACATAAGTTTGATTTAAAAGCCTGTTGTTAAAATGCACATTGGCATCAACATTTAAAAGCATAAACACTGATTGACAGAGTTCCCCTGTCTTTCAAGTAAAAACGAATGGAAAACATTAAAAGAAACCTGTTCAGTCCATTTAGTTTCCGGCTGCAAAGTGTTCCAAGAAGAGGGAGCAGAAAAACTAAATGCTTGTTTTCCCATTTCAGTCTGAACATGAGGAACTGTAGGTGAAAAATGTCATTTGAACGCAAACAGTAGTTGCTCCTGATTCTCTGGAGTAGAGAAGACAAATAAGATGGAACCAGGCCGAGAACAGCTTTGTAAACCAAAAGCATCCAATGGATGAACGTTCTCGCTGTGGGAGAAGGTCACTGAGCTTTGGCGTAGAGCTCACAGTGATGCATGAGGCGGCTGCATCCCGTCACAAACCTTAAAGCAGAATGGTACACTGGGTTCAATGACTGTAAGCACTTGGAAGATGCTGACATATAGATAACGTCTCCATAATCAATCAATGGTAAGAAAGTTGCTGCAACAAGGCGTTTCCAAGCTTTAAGTGTAAAGCAGGATTCATTTCTGAAATAGAATCTTAACTTTACCTTTAATTTGCGAACCAAAGAGGACACATGCTCTTTAAAAGATAGCCCTGAATCAATAATAAACCCAAGATATTTATAACTGTGCACCAATTCAATGTGTTTACCTTGTACAGTTATTATTCCAGGGATCCTCTCTGAAAAGTTATTGTGGTTTGACAGTGTGACATATTTAGTTCTGTCCACATTTAAGACTAACTTCTGTGAGTGCAGACCACATTGGACAATGTCAAGAATGTAGAAGTTGATTCAGATATTTGTATATACATCGTGATCTATTTGACAAATAGTCAGCGAACCAGTGAATTGCCTGATTTGAAATGCCAATTTTACCCAACATTTTGATGATAAGAGTGTAATCAATGGTATCGAAAGCCTTAGAAAGGTCTATGAACAGTGCAGCACAGTGCTTTTTACTGTCAAGAGCATTTATAAGATCATTTAAAACTTTTGTTGTGGCTGTGGCAGTACTGTGATACTTTCTAAAGCCAGATCGGAAGAGCACAC